>VZRW01001067.1:34398-65461 GCA_013398125.1 Aegotheles bennettii | reverse complement strand
TGAGCTGTCCCACCATGTCTTTTTATCTATTGCTTACTAGTAAGAGCACTCAAATACAATTCTTTTCTCTTCCTCTGAGTGTTTGAACTCCAGCTGTTGCTTCACAGGTGGCTCAACAAGTTAAAAATACACTAGGAAAGTAGGTAAGGATGTTTCCTTAGTCTCTCCTGTTTTGTCCCTCAGTCTGCAGAGGGACCTGGACAGGCTGGATCAATGGATCGAAGTCAATTTTAAAGGGTACAATGATCAAATGTCAGGTCCTAAATGTGGACCACCACAATCCCAGGCACCGATACAGGCTCAGGGAAGAGTGGCTGGAAAGCTGCTCAGCAGAAAGGGACTTGGAGGTGCTGGTTGACAGCCAGCTGGATATGAGCCAGCAGTGTGCCCAGGTGGCCAAGAAGGACAATGGCATCTTGACCTGCTTCAGAAACAATGTGGCCAGTAGGACTAGGGCAGTGATTGTCCCACTGTACTTGGCACTGGTGAGGCTGCACCTCAAATACTGTGTTCAGTTTGGGGCTCCTCACTTTCAAAAAGACATTGAGGTGCTGGAGCATGTCCAGAGAAGGCCAACAAAGCTGGTGAAGGGACTGGAAACCACGTCTTATGGGGAATGACAGAGGGAGCTGGGGTTGTTCAGTCTGGAGAAGAGGAGGCTCAGGAGGGTTCTCATTGCTCTCTACTCCCTTTTCAGGAGGTTGTAGTGAGACGAGGGTTGGTTTCTTGTCCCAAGTAACATGTGATAGGATGAGGTGAAATGGCCTCAAGTCGTGCCAGAGAAAAAAAAAATAAGAATAATTTCTTTACTGAAAGTTTTGTCAGGTATTTAAAAGACATTTAGGTGTAGGTTCTATGATTCTATGATGTTGTATAAATAATGCATTATTCATTATTGTTTGGAGCATCTGAATGGACTCATTCTCACTTTCTCATTCTGTATTTTCAGTGACTGTTTAAATACTTTAACTGAAAGGCAGAAGATTCAGAAGGAGGGAAATGGGGGATTCACTGTCTATCGTGTCCTATGTAAGAAACTGACAGATTTAAGAGTTAGAAAAACATGGTTCAAGCCTTTATCCTGACAAAAAAAATAATTTCAACATATGTCTCCCACAGACCCTGTAGAATTCCCTACTCTACATCCATCCATTCTTTATCTGAAGGTAATGGTTTCATAAATTAAAGTTTAAAATCAAGTTATTTTAAAGTAAAGAATGCATTTATTTAGGGAAGCAATACAGGACCTACGGTAAGTGGAAAAGGATTAAAATTCAAAATAAGATATCCAAGAAACATTGAATCAGATAAGCCTCATATCTATAGCCTATAACATAACTGGGGAAATAACAATATAGTTAATCTGTAAGACATATGGTGAAACATCTGATATGGGAATTAACAAGTGAAAAAACATCAGAGCTGTTGAAAGGGTTCCGTAGTCGATAGTGAACTGATGGAAAAACAGCTGGCAACTGACGGATCTGAGAAGGGAAAAATTAGGCTGGGATCAATTACTAATAGACTTAGTCAAGGATTAGTCATGGTACAGATCTTCTTTAATATTTTCATTATATTATATTTCATGTAGGCACAAGAAGTAAAGGCTAGATCATGAAATTTGTTAGTAACATAAAGTGAAGCAGACCACAGCATGATACAGAAGTAACTGAAGGAATATGGCTGTGGAAAACACTAAAGCAAGTTGGTACACTTAAGGAGGAACAAAACTAAGTTCTACTCTAACAGAAGAAACATAGTGTGATGTGACTGGCTTATTTTTGACAATAATGTGACACATCCATCAAATAACAAATGTACTTCTAAGATATGTGATGAGGTCCCCAGTGTACCACGAGCCATATGAAATAAGACAAAAAGGTCTTGTCTGGTTTAACTTAGTAAAATGAACTGACATGTGATAAGATTGTTCTATACAAATAGAGTGGTTAGGAATAAACACAAGAGAAGAAGAAAAGTTGTTTAAAATAAACAACAGTGTTGACCCAATAAAAATATTTCTAGATGGGCCATAAATACATTTGAGTTGGAAATTAGAAGTTGAAATCATCAGAGCTGGAATATTCCGTAACAACTTTCCAACAGGAGTAGCAAGGCCAATAAACCAAGCAAGTTTTAAGATGAAATATTTTTCAGAAATAAAAATGTTGTATATAAACATCTGTTTCAACTAATACTCGCCAAAACACAGATAAGTATCCATTAAAACCTTGCCTACTATTCTTGCTAAATTGCCCAGTGAATTGCAGCACAGCAGAGATTTTTAGGATCTATGATTCTGAGACGACTCCTCCATGACAACTACTGTGGAACTGGGGACTTCGAAAGCACTAAGAGTCTCAGTTTGAGAGGATTATCTGCTTTTAAAAACTCAAAAGCAATCTGGTGGTTTAGGAAGTTCAATGCTGGATTTCCGGATTCTCCTTTGTGGTGACGTTTACTCTGAGCACTGGAAAATTTCTGGGTCACAATAAAAAAAAATGCATCAGTCAGTTATGAGAATTAAGAGGATGAAGATTTGTTTTAAACACTGGAACTCCTTGCGGGGAGGGGACTGACCCTAAAAGTTTTCCTGTTCTAGATTACTTCACAGATACTGATTTCAGTGGAGATAAGATTCCTCTACCTGACAACCATTCAAAATATAATAGAAGGGGCTTCAGCAGTTTAGATTTGACAACGAAGGATAATCCTTACACAGAGCAAGCAGAACATTTGGCCAAATTGTCTGTATAAGACAGAAATTACATCAATTAATAGGCCTAAAAGGACTTGTAGGTAGTATAAAATACAGACATGGAGCATACCTTTATACACTTTTCAGCAAAACCCTTTACAGAACTGGCCATGCTCCCAAGGAGCACGAGCAAAATACCTATAGAATCAGGTCTGAATGATTTCATAGTCTACAGTTCCTCTCAAAGAGAATGAGTAGAATTTAGTTGTACTGAAATTAGGTCTTCATTGACATAAGACTAATCAGATTTAGATTTGTTTTTCTGAGAATGCCTAGTTTTCCGGAGAACTGCACCAGGTGGCTTTGTCAATCATGAAGACAACATCCATACCAGCATAAACCTGGAACTGATACCATAACATTTAGACATGGTCTTAAAGTATGTTAATGCAGAGTTAGCTCAGGAACACATTTGAGAAAGAGAGAGAGTGATTGCTGAGAAGCACATCCAGTTTAACTGTTTGCACTCAGAACAGCACACCTTTTCCTCTGAAGTGCTGCAAGTGTTAAGGTGCAGAGCAAGGAACTGGACTATGTTTTTAGATGTTTCCAAACCCTACAGGATATGTACATAATTAAGAAAAGTGTTCCCAGGTTAATCTTTTCTTCTCCAACTGTTAGGAAATTTTCCTTCTTTTGACTGTAAGTGGCACTGTCTTGTCTAGATGTTTGGCTCCTCATATAGTTATTTCAGATGGTAGCTTTCTAACCATTTTCATTTGGCTTTACTACTATAGGTGCAACACTATGTTCTCATGGCATTGAAGAACATGACAACAAAGTATGCTGTCTGGAATGAAAAGCTAATGAAATGTTCAAATATAGTCTCTAGAACCACAGTGAACCATAGTCTTTGTTTCCATACCATAGAAAAACATTGTTACACTCGTTCATATTGAGGGTATTTATAACACTCACTTATTAAAAAAATTGTGACCAGTTTTATATTATGAATTAAATGAAGGTAAAGTAGTTGCATGATTTATATACAAATTGTCAATATAGTATTTCATTGAAGGGAGGTTTCTAAATGATGCTTATTATAAGACATACTAAGTATGAATATACATACTGAATATACAAAACCAGGTTGATAGCAAGGGGCTCACAGCGATCAAAATTTATTGTTGAACATTTTGTCCCTTAAATTTAAAAGCTAACTGTAAGGGTATGTTCTGATGATTTTTTGTGATTAATGAATTTCACTAACTTAAGTAAATCTGGTTTAACTCTCACTGTATACAAGTAGGAGTGCTCATGTAGTCATCTACCACATTTCAGCTGTGTAGTAGGTCTTTCTTAAGCTGTTTCAAAAAACTTGTGGGCAATTTTTTATCCTCTGTTTATAGTAAGAACATATATTTTCAGAGAAAAAATGGAGATGACAAAAAATTGAGTATATCTCTTTCTGTTATCGTACTGTTTCTACCCCACTCAAGCTGCAGCCGACAAGAAAAAAACCCATACAAAATTAATATATATATTGTTTATCTTGTGTCTGAAAAATCACAACCCCTACTGACCTACTAAGAGAAAAAAGGACATATTAATCAGCAATCCATTGCAAATGTTACATCAAAAGAATATTGTCAGAATAGTTTGCTATGAATTCTGATTTTAATTCAAACCAGAAAAAACAACAGTGATTGAAAAGTCAGGTGAAAAATAAAATTCCTTATAATAAAATATTATGACTATAATATATACAGAGCTTCTAACAAAATCTAAGGCATGAAGTCTAGTCATGTTCAAAAGATTTGATCCTCACGCCTAAATTCTAAATGTAGTAATACATAAAGACCCAACTCCAGAGAGCATGTGAAGCAATACACTTTACAGAAAGATACAAGTAGCAAATAGGAAACACAATATAGAAGTGACGTGATAAGCCTTAATGTAAGATCATCAGTCCTAATACACTAACTATCCACTTATTAAAAACCCAACACATTCCAGGGAATATTGTCCTTAGACAAGAGAGTCTGATCAGCATTTTAGTGTGTGGTGGGTTACCCTTGTCCAGCAGCCAGATGTTCATCTAACAGCTCTCTCACTCCCTCCTGAGCAGGACTGGGAAGAAAATAAGATAGAAAAGCTTGTGGGGAGAGATAAAGACAGGAAGACTATTTATTCATTGTCATGATGGGCAAAACAGGCTTAACTTCATTCCTTCATTCCCAGTTCCTCTACACACTGTCCCTCACTCCGAGCAGCACAGGGGAACAGGGAATAGTGTTTACAGCCAGTCCATAAAAGTTCCTCTCTGCATTCCTTCCTCCTCACACTTTTCCCCTGCTCCAGCATGGGTCCTTGTCAAGGCTGCAGTCCTTCAGGATAAACTGCCTCCAGTGTGACTCCTCCATGAGCTGTAGCTCCTTCAGCTAATATCCACCTTCTTAGGTATGGTCCCATCCACAGGCTGCAGGGGAATCTCTGCTCCCTCAAGGTCTCTTCCAGAGACTGCAGGAGAATCTCTGCTCCAGCACTTGGACCACCCCCTCCCCCTCCTTATTCTCTGACCCTGGTGCTCGCAAGGCATAACTAAGTTGTAATCAACTGTATTTATATCAAGCTATGATAAAACACAAAATCAAGTCCAAGAACTATTCCTTTTTCAATACCTATTTTATTAACTCTGCATAAGAAGATGACAGAATAATCTATGACAGAAAAGAGGAAGCTTAATAGAACCTGAAATTTTAAATCTGAACAGGTTTAAAATCCTTATCAAGCCTATTAGGTGGATGAATCTGCCAGATGATGTAGAAGTCACTAACTTACGTTTAGAAAAAGCACCTTAATGTGTGAAATGTTAATTTTATATAAAACAGCCCAATGTGCATTTGTTTTTCTTCAGTTAACCTCATTAATATGGAGAAAAAATTGTATGATAGAAAGAGTTATTGATACAATAGTAAATAAGAGACGATAATATAAAACTGGCAGTGACATTCAAACATTCAAATATTCTTCTCTTTCTGTGAAGCAACAGTGACAAAGAATTTATCAGATGATTTAGCATCTTTTCATAATGAAACTTCATCATTGTTATCTGATGATAAGAATATGATGTCAGAGGTATGAATAATGGTCATGAATCATAAAATAAATTAAGGTTGTTATATACAGTGAACAGAACACAGTATTAAAAAAGACAAATCATACATATTTTCTGTGACTGCAATTAACCATGTGCCAAGGGCTGTTACACACTATATATATTCTTTTAAATTCAAGAGTGGTTGAAAACCTCAATGGAGGGGGAAGTATCAGGGAACTCTACTGTTTTATCTATGTCACATGAGATGGTGCGTCAGTCAGTAATGAGTTGGAGAGGAGATAAAATTCTCTTTCCATCTTGAGCCCTTTTCTGCAGTTCTTTTCTTCACCTGAAAATATTTGAAGTAAAGCCTCAGTGTAATATGGGCTTCGGGCTAACATGCAGCACAGGTGAATGTCATGTAACATGGAGACAGTCCACATAAACCTATTTGACATAGGAAAAGCTTGCAGGATGAAATTGTCTCTGCCTTTGGCAATGCTGGACTATTTCTCATTCCCTGTTGCTTTGAGATCTCCTTCCAGGACACCAAACAAGTCTGAAATTTCCTACATTGCAGAGAAAATAATGTTGCAGTCTGAAACTCAGAAAAAAAATGAAACCAGGACTGTGTATATTAAAGAGAGGAGGCATGCAAAAGAAAACTTGTCTCCTTTTTTGTTGTTTTATTCTTCCCTCTTATATCCCATAACCTTGGGAAGAGGAAGAACTAGCTTAAATAATTTGATTAAAGTCGGTTAGATGGACTGAAAAAAGTCACCTCTCTTAAGCTTCTCCCATCTGTGTGAATCAATGGGCATGCTAAGAATGAAAGCCTTACTGCATACTTACCATGTCAGCAGCATCAATAGTCATCATTTTGACAGCTGTTGCAGTGATAATTGTGTGTGTGGAAAGAATCTGAAGGAGAACACTGGCTTCACTAAAGGCTACGATCACATGAAGTTGTCCTGCAACAGCCTTGTTGATTCTTCAAACCTGGTCGAGAAACAAAGGTTTCTACGTTTAGTACAACACTATAGCTGTGCAAAATTAATCCACTTTAAAATAAAACATTAATATATAGATTCAAGTGCACACACACACACACATATGTACACACAAAATGTATATTGAGACACTTTACATGAGATGATTGCACTTCTCCAAATGTTGTTGTTCTACAAGAAGATGGGTCGTGAGTTTCTGTTTTACTGTCTGAGAGAATTCAAATGTTAATTTACTACCACATTTTTAGTATAAGTACAAGTAATACATTTTCTTATTATTATTTTTCTTGGAAATTTAACTTGATATTTTCAAAATGGGGCACAAGCCATGCATTAAATTTTTATAGTTTTGCTTTTAATTCTGATTTTTGTATATATTCCCATTCATTTATAAGCATTACTTTTCATAGAGTAGAATCACAGAATGATAGAATCATCAAGGTTGGAAGAGACCTTCAAGATCATCCAGTCCAACCACCTACCTACATCACCACTAAACCATATCACCCAGCGCCACATCCAGATGCCTCTTGAACCCCTCCAGGGACTGTGACTCCACCACTGCCCTGGGCCACCTATTCAAATACCTAATCACCCTTACAGTGAAAAAAATCTTCCTAATGTCCACTCTGAATCTCCCCTGCTGCAATTTAAAGCTGTTTCCTCTCATCCTTTCACTATGGGCATGGCAGAAGAGACTGACACTCACCTCACTCCAACCTCTTTTCAAGTAGTTATAGAAAGCAATGAGGTCCTCCCTGAGCCTCCTCTTCTCCAGACTGAACAACCCCAGCTCCCTCAGTCGTTCCCCAGAAGACATATTTTCCAGTCCCTTCACCAGCTTTGTTGCCCTTCTCTGGACTCACTCCATCACCTCAGTGTCTTTTTTGAAGTGAGGGTCCCAAAGCTGAACACAGTACCTGAGGTGCAGCCTCACCTGTGCCGAGTACAGTGGGACAATCACTGCCCTAGTCCTGCTGGCCACACTGTTCTTGATGCAGGCCAAGATGCCATTGTCCTTCTTGGCCACCTGAGCACACGCTGGCTCATATCCAGCTGGCTGTCAACCAGCACCTCCAAGTTCCTTTCTGCTGAGCAGCTTTCCAGCCACTCTTCCCTGAGCCTGTATCAGTGTCTCAGGTTGTTGTGGCCCAAGTGCAGGACTTGGCACTTGGCCTTACTGAACCTCATCCCGTTGGCCTCTGCCCATTGATCCAGCCTGTCTAGTTCTCTCTGCAGAGCCTTCCTACCCTCAAGCAGATCAACATTTCTACCTTTCTAGATTATAAGTGCTATGAAGATTTTTAAAGTAACAGAACTAGTGACTTTGAGTAAAGATTGTGTAATTTGGCCTTCCGAAAACTCTGAGATATTGTTTTTTTCAGGTGATAAATAAATCTAACTTCATTTATGGTAGCTAGCAATATTTGGATTCACCTCTGATGCATCTGAATGAACTCAGAGGACAGAAATCAACTTGTTAACAACATAACTCCTACCTCAGTTCATACAAGTTCAATGAAATCTAATTTTTAGAAATGTTACTTTTTTTTTAAGCAAAGAGGTATTTTACAGTCCCATGTCCCCATCTCTATTCATTTGAAATTTACTCCATGCACTGATCCACACTTTATTTATAGGAATGGAATAAAAAGGCAAAAAAAGTTTAAAAGAAAAAAAGGTACCTGCAACTACATGGAAATCAGTGTACCAGCCGAGAAAGGTTCTGCAGCATTACCTCAAAGCAGAGTACCATTCCTGCTCTGTAATTAGTGTTGCTGAATAGGATCTGGGAACCTTACAAAGCATCATAAAACTTAAATTTCATATCTAAATTATAGAGCAGAAGTAGCCTATAGGCTTAGCTTGAAACTAAATTTACCAACTGTCAACTTTGCTTAGCAAGTAATGCGTCCTAAAAGCTGGCACTGTGTAACCTATACTTATTGATCCATCAAGAAGAAGGGAAAGGGGGAATATCTGGCCTACATTTCAGATTTCACTCAATTATATAGATATCCAGAATGTGTAGGAACCCCAAAATCTGTTCTGACTGTGTTGTCTCAAGGGTCATATGCTTCAAGGTCCATATGCTAACAGTAAAGAGGCAAAAACCCCTAGAATCCACGCTAAAAATTGAAAGAAAACAATGACAGAAAGACATTTAGGTATTTCTAAAAACAATTATTTTAATTATTTCAAAATATTTTAAAATTTATTTCCCTGCAATAACCTTTTCTTTTCTTTTTTTAATCCTTACTATTTTATTCTAAACCAGAACCACTTTTTCACAGAAATTATGACATTTATTTAGCTGCAATAATGGCCCATAAAATATATCATCACCTCTTCAGAAGCAACCTGTTCTTCCTACCCACCTTTATCACTCATACTTGGGTGTTTCCAGATGAGCTGACACATTAGAGGATTTCAGCAGTCACACACTACCTCCAACTCATCCCAGCTCTTAAATTACTGGCTGTGTTTGTATGGCATTTCTCTCATTCCATGGAGAGATCCTCTAAGCTGGCCCAGACACTGTGAATTAAACAACATTCAGCTTCTCTTCCCAGCTTTTGCTCTTTCCTTCATGCCGTGTCCAGCTACAGAACTGTGCCCCTCTTTTTGGAGATATGTCATTATGTCTTTTTTTTTTCCTGTTATGTAGGTGGAATTCCTTCTGTTGCCATTTTCGCTTCTGTCTTTTCAAGCTGTATTTGTTTTATGAGAGGCGCTGTGGGTGTCAAAACAGCACTCTAGATATTCATATGGGCCCTATTTCACTTGAAGATAGCACACTCTTAATAAATATCAGGCTTAGAATTTCAAATACTAGAAACAGAAACCAGCAAATCCTGCATGCAGAAGGGTAATGAAACTTACTATATCAAGCCCTCAACTTCTGTTTGGTCTATAGCATAACTTTCGTAAAACTACACAGTCCTGATATGAAGTTCTTACATAGAATGAAATTCATCTGAACAAATTGCTCCAATTTAGTTATCATCTTTGTCATTAAATCATATGTTTCGTTTTGTCCCTATATTTTTAGTTTTGACTTTAAAACTTTGAACCTATTCTTCTCTGAATGATGTTTTTTTCTGACAGGTTAAGGAATTATCTTCAGTCAGAAATCCATAGTTCAAAATTCCGTGCTCCTAATTTAAGGCATATCAGGACAAAATGTATGGAAGTTTGCAGTACTTTCAATGCAAATTGGTCATTTCCAAATTACACTGGGGTTTGGGGTTTATGCTGGGGAGAAGAGGGAGTGGGGAAGAATACTTGCAATCTATCCACAATCTTCCAAAACTAACAATTGCCCAAATGAACACAATGGGGCTCCTCAATTATTTTTATAATTGTAATGCATTTTAGCAGTTTCTATGATTATTCTTTTGTTCATTTTGGTTGAAAAAGACCTTTAGGATCATCAAGCCCAACCATTAACCTAGAACACAGACAAGTCCACCACTAAACCATGTCCCTGAGCACCACGTCTACTTCTTTAAATACCTCCAGGGATGGTGACTACACTTCCCTAGGCTGCATGTTCCAGTGCTTGACAACACTTTCAGTGAAGAAATTTTTCTGATACACTATTTCTGCTACAAGCCAGGATGCTGTTGGCCTCCTTGGCCACCTGGGCACACTGTGGGTTCATACTCAGCCAGCTGTTGACCAACACTCCCAGGTCTTTTTCCAGTGGGCAACTTTCCAACCACACTTCCCCAAGTTTGTACTGTTGCATGGGGTTGCTGTAACCCAAGAGCAGGGCCCAATGCTTGACCTTGTTGAACCTTGTACAATTGACCTCAGTCCACCGATCCAGCCTCTCCAGATCCCTCTGAAAAGCCTTCTTACCCTCAAGCAGATCAACATTCCTGCCCAACTTGGTGTCATCTGCAAACTTACTGAGGATGCACTCGATCCCCTTGTCCAGATCATTGATAAAGATATTAAACAGAACTGGCCCCAATACTGAGCCCTGGGGAACACCACTTGTGATCAGCTACCAACTGGATTTAAATCCATTCACCACCACTCTTTGCACCCAGCCATCCAGAGAGTTTTTACCCAGCAGAGTACACCTTTCCAAACCATAGACATCCAATTTGTCCAGGAGAATGCTGCAAGTGCCACGTGATGACACTCAAGATAATCTGCTCCATAACCTTCCCCAGCACCGAGATCAGACCGACAGACCTGTAGTTCTCTGGATCCTCCTTCCAAACCTTCTTTTAGATGGGTGTCACATTTGCTAACCTCAAGTCAATTGAGACCTCCCCGGTTATACAGGACTGCTGAAAAATATTGGTTTCTTGGTAAGCACTTCCGCCAGCTCCCTCTGTATCCTTGGGTAAATCACATCTGGCCCCATAGACTTGTGTGCTTCTAAATGGTGTAGCAGGTCACTAACCTTTTTCCCTTGGATTATGGGGGTTGCATTCTGCTCTCCATCCCTGTCTTTCAGCTCAAGGAGCTGGGTACACCAAGAGCAATTGTCTTACTATTAAAGACTGAGGCAAAGAAGGCATTAAGTACCTCAGCCTCTTCCTTATCTTTTATTACTATGTTTTCCCCTGCATCCAGTAAAAGATGGAGATTCTTTTTAGCCCTCCTTTGGTTTTTAATGTATTTATAGAAACATTTTTAACTGTCTTTGAGAGCAGTAGACAGATTAAGTTTTTGTTGGGCTTTGGCTGTTTTCATTTTCTCCCTGCATAGCCTCACAATATCTTGTAGTCCTCCTGAGATGCCTTTCCCTTCTTCCAAAGGTCATAAACTCCTTTTTTTCCTGAGTTCCATCCAAAGCTCTCTGTTCAGCCAAGCCACCAGTGGCTTGTCTGTTGGCATGGGGATGGCCTGCTCCAACACCTTTCATATTTCCTTCTTGAAGAATGTCTAGCCTTCCTGGACTCCTTTGCCCTTCAGGATTGCCTCCCAAGGGACTCTGTCAACCAGTCTTCTAAACAGGCCAAAGTCTACCCTCTGAAAGTCCTAGGTGGCAGTTCTGGTAACCCCCCTCATTCTCCAAGAATTAAAAACTCTATCACTTCATGATCACAATTTTGATCAATACTTACCAGAATATACTCTTCCATTTCTTGTCCACAAAGCTGTGCTCTTCACAACAGACACATTCTCTTATGTTTAGGGCTAATAAAATATTTAAACTTACCTCAATGCACAATCCAGACTAGTTTATACCATTGATTCATCCCCTGCATTGTTAATTATTCCTTTAATATATGTCAGTTCAAAATTTTAACAAGAATATACATATTTTTCTTTTTGTATAGACAACAAATCTTTGGGTAAATTCACTAGGAAATTTCTGATAAGAGTAGTAAAAAACATCCCAAGTAAAATGTGGATTTTTCAAAATGTTGTTGAACTTACCTTTTTCCCCAGTGGTAGCTCTCCAAGTGCTTTGACTTCTTTGTAAATATTACAGAATCCAGAACTAATAAATCTTACAAATGCACTTTTTTCATGTAGTTTTATTTGCTCTGCAACAAGTAAAACAACACACACTAAAAAGCATATTGTAAGAAGTTCTTTTAAATAAAAATATATAGAAAGCTTATAATAAATACATTGTGAAAATACATTTCATATATACACTTAAGTTAAATCATTAATTCACTATTAATCCCCGTTCAGCTATACCCACAACTGCTGGGAAGCTCCAGGATTTCTATTGGGATCCATTCAGAGACTGTTAATTTTGAGTTGGGATCATAAATTCACCATAATTATACTTCATGTTTCTATTGTAGTGAAGCTATAACAACGATACAGATCAACTTCTGTGAAATGATAATGTGTTTAAGTATAAGTCTCTTCTAAGCAAAGCAAACTGATGTTCTTAAAGAACTGGCAATGTTTTCCAGCAATACTGAGTATTTTTCTCTTGAAGTCAAGACTATTTTATTAAGAATATACAAATCTTGAATTCTAAAATTTTCCAAATTTTTCATTGAAAGAAGAAAAATAAATTGCTTTTCACAGAATCAAAGCCTTTAGCTTCCTCCCAGTTCTATTTCTCTGAAGTTAGGAAGAGTTTATCATTGTCATTAATGGGAGAAGGAACAAGACAAGGCTTGACAAGTCTGAAATTTCTATCTGTAATCTCCATAGAGTATCTAAATGACATTCTTGCAACCAATACAGGGAGAAAGCACCCATGCTGAACTAAAAGTGATGATACCAGTAAAGAGGAATAATTTTGAGAATCATGTAATCAGCAGAGAAAACCCTCCTAAGACTTAAGAGGAGCCCTCAAGAGACTATAAGCATTTGGGAAAGATATAAAATTTATGGAAATAAACAGTCAAGAAAATATTAATTGTCAGGGAAAAAATGGAAAAAATAAAATGTGATGGATTTATGAATCGGTGCAATACACAAATTAAAGCAGAATTTTGATTTGATGAAGGCAAAAAAAAAGCTAACAAATACACTGAAGTAAGGTAGAAAACAATGTCATAGCAGTCATAGAACCCATTAGTTCAAAGGATGACAATGATTATGTTTTAATCTCTTTCTGATGGTGTCTCAAAAAAATACAGGAATTTCTAAACAAGCAGAGAAAGTTTCATCTCACTTAATGTAAGATTCTAATAGTGTAGCTAGCTTATATTCATTGTTAAAGTCTCATTTACAGTCAATGTCTAGAGACAAAGACTGTGACTAAATGGTTAATTCATCTCACAATTAACTAGGTAACTAAGAGGGTTTTCATTGCTTGTTCTTGGAAGAACACATTCACTCTGCTCCCTCATAGTGATAAAGATGGTCTAGACAACTATGTTAGTGTTGAAAATGTACCTTCATTTCTCTAAAGGTAGGTGAGACGAGTCTAACTCAGTTCCCAATTTATTACTTCCAAGAAATTCAGATCAGCTAGTCTATGTATGGCATTTTAGAAATCAGGCAATTGGAAAGAGGGAATGGAACTTCATGACTAGAACTACAATTCGACAGCATGTTTTGATATAATCTGGGTGTTAAGTGGATACTGCTATGACTGGTAAGTCATTATGCTCCTAGCACTATCACTTTTAATTTACAAAGATACTTTATACAAGAATTCCCAGTTTCACCTGTCTTAGATTTTGTCCAATTCAGAATGGAACAGAATCTCTATATTAGAGAGGCATGGACTTGACAGATGGACCACTAGGTGGACAAGGAATTGGCTGGATGGTCACATGAAAGAGTTGTGGTCCATGGCTCAATGTCCAAGTGGAGAACAGTGACTAGTGACGTTACTCAGGGATCGGTACTGGGACCAGTTCTCTTTAACATCTTTGTTGTTGACATGGACAGTGTGGTTGGGTGCACCCTCAGAAAGTTTGCTGATGACACCAAACTGTGTGGTGCTGTCAACACAATGGAGGGAAGGGATGCCATCCCGAGGGACCTTGACAGGCTGGAGAGGTGGGCCCATGTAAACCACCACACGAAGTTAAACAAGGCCAAGTGCAAGGTCTTGCACATGGGTTGGGATAATCCCATGCACAAATGCGGTCTGGGCAGAGAATGGATTGAGAGCAGCCCCGAGGAGAAGGAACTGGAGGTGTTGGTTGATGAGCCAACAGCTTATGCCTGTAGCTCAAAAAGCCAACTGTATCCTGGGCTGTATCAAAAGAAATGTGATCAGCATGGAGGTGATTGTCCCCCTCTATTCCCTCTTGTGAGATTCCACCTGGAGTACTGTGTCCAGTTCGGGTGTCCTCAGCATAAGAAGAATATAGAGCTGTTGGAGCTAGTCCAGAGGAGGGCCACAAAGATGATCAGGGGGCTGGAGCACCTCTCCTAGGAAGACAGAATGAGAGAGTTGGGGTTGTTCAGCCTGCAGAAGAGAAGGCTCCAGGAATATCTTCTAGCAGCCTTCCAGTACCCAAAGGGGGCCTACAGGAAAGCTGGAGAGGGATTTTTTTCACAAGGGCAATTAGTGATAGGACAAGGGGAAATGGTTTCAAACTGAAAGAGGGTAGATTTATGCTGAATATTAGGAAGAAATTCTTTCCTGTGAGGGTGGTAAGACACTGAAGCAGTTTTTCCAGAGAAGTTGTGGATGTCCCCTCTGTGAAAGTGTTCAAGGCCAGGTTGAATGGGGCTTTGAGCAACCTGGTCTAGTGGAAGGCGTCCCTGGCAAGGGGGTTGGAGCTAAATTATCTTAAAGCTCCCTTCCAACTCAAACCATTCTATGATTCTATGAATCAGGTCAAAACAAAAAGTAACTGGTTATCCTAAATACAAATTCTTACAAGAAAAAAAAAAAAAAAAGAAAAAAGAGGAAAAAAGAACATTTTATTCTTATTACATGCTTGCAGGAGTAGTATCAATATCTCCATTCAAATCCATTTCATCTACAAATAAGCTTTATTTTCTAGGTGACCAAAGAAGAAAATGTTATTATTATTTGTAATTCTTTCTGGTTAATTATACAAGTAACTATTTGTCTGGATGCTTATTCAGTTTTAATCAAAGAGTTTTCATTGACTTTTAAAGGATATTTAAAAAAAAATTCATACACTACACATATTTAATATTAAATTTAATATTAAATTTAATATTAAATAATATTTTATTTATTATTTTTATTAATATTAAATTTAATATTAAATTTAATATTAAATATATGTACCCAATAGCTATTTTTATTTCATCCATTGCATAGCTGTCCTCAGCTCATACAAAATTACTTTATTGATGTAATATAAAAATGGTTCAAAAAGTCTTCTGCCTTCCTGTACCACAGATCTTCCCATAGTACTGATTGTATCTTCATTCCACATAACCTGTAGGTTTAGATTTGTGGAAGGAATGAGCAGCATAAAAAATGTGACCAAGGTATTCACTGTTCTTAAATGCACTAAAAAAATACCACAAACAGGACAAAATGGGAAATGTATAAATAATTATTACTATGTACTTCTTACATGTTCTGTAGATTTTAACACAATCCTAGCACACCTCCAAAAAAACCTCACTTCAAAACTTGTGACATACACAATATACAATAGGACCATATGACAAATTATTTTACTTTGATTGTCTCTTAGGACAATTCATATAACTTAACATCCTTTCAAGCCTATGAGGATAAAAAGTGGATATCACAGCTTCACAAGTTGTGTATATATATTTATGTATATATACACACATGCACAGCCACAAATACCATAAAAATATTTATTAGCTTTCAAACTTTTACATAAATGTTCAACTAATATATAAGTCAGTTTTATTTTGCTCATGTGGCTATGACTAAGCTTGACTCATGCCAATGACAAATGTTTCCATAACAACTAACACACTCTGAAATGGGAAAATGATAGAGAACCTACTAAAAAAAAAAGACAAAATTTTACCCGATCCAGTAACTTGACAAAATAAACAACAGTCTGACCATATGAAATGTTTATTTGCTTTAAATAATTCATTGAACCCTGACTTGGCAGCTGTTGTCCACCTAGCAGAAACAGCTCCCATGCTTTACTATCAGGATATTTAAGTCGCCAGAGTTTTTTTCATTATTGTCTGGACATCAGTTGGTCTTTCTCATGTTACAGTATATTCTGGGCTAAAGTAGGCCAGATGTTGAATTTCAAATAATGGAGTACACTAACTAGTCTTTTTCAAGTCTTTTGGACCTACCGGATAGTTCTTAAACCAAAAGGAAACAAACAAACAAAAATATATCTAACCTGAATTAGGGTGTAATTTGGAGAATGAAATAAGAGTCATGCTAACACTTCTGCACGTGAAAAGTTTTGTGTGCTTACAACAGCAGAGTTTTCAAGCTGTCAGGCTGACTCAAAGAGGTGCTATACCAGGGCTTGCTCTTAGTGCAGCTTTCTAGGATCCCAGTGCCCTGTTTCTCCAGATGAGACTCATGCTTAAAGTGCGGTGCATTGTCTTCTTATACCACTGCCTTTTCTTTCTTCTCTCTCAAGCTGTGGGAAGAGGCTAGTGCACACCTAGATCAAATCTACAGAACACAGCACTCACCTAAATCCAGAAACATAGCCTACACTACTAGTTTAGGTATAGCCATAAACAAGACCTCACACACCTAGGAATGAAGAGACCTTTGTAACTTGCGTGCATTGGAAAAGAAAGATCACTGGTGAGCCACTAAGAACTTTTGATGTGTATTTATGAATGAACTCAGATGTTTCTGGAGAGTCTGTGTTGTCCTTCTATCTGGAGGAAAAGGTGGCTATAGTACCAAGTCCTCACTTTGGAAAAAGAGGCACCATGGACTTTGCATGGATTTTATAAACAGATATTTTCAGTGAAAGTACTTCTGGAAAAGTAAATGTTTCCTGTTATTTCCTCCACTAATCCTTTTTTAGTCTTTCTCTGTGTCTTATCCAAATATCAAGAGCTGGTATCTGTTCAAGGAAAATTTTGTGGACATGAGAGAGGAGAGCTGAAACCATTCAGACTGTATGAAATTACAATTATTGAAAAAAACACTTTTGTCATCATATATATTTCACTGACACTTTTTGCAAACAGATCTAACACAGAAGTAGCTGGGGCTAAGAAGCTGAAATCTGGCAGACATGCTGCTTAGAGGGGTGCTTTTCAGAATGCCAGTGAAGAAGCTTTGATTTAGCCAGAAATATTTTTTTTTTAATAGAAACTGTCATATGCAAAGTAGATTTTAAAACAGAATTCTTTATAAGAAGTATTTCTCTTGGATATCAAAGCAAAGATTTTGCCCAATAAATATCAGATACAGCAGGAGCTTATACATAAGAAGTGTCAGACTGACTGTTTTATGAAACTATATACAGAGAGTGTCTTTCTTAAATCTTCCATGATCTATTTAATAACTTTTCCTGTAACCTCATATATAAATAACAGAAGATAACATTGGTTAATATTTTAAGATCTTAATATATTAGAAGACTAAGTTATGGTAAAAATTAAAATTTGTCCTGCTAAAGATATTTACATGAATGAACCACAGTAAAACATCCTTATTTGCAGTTATTAACATCTTTCTAAAATACATGCAGCAGATCTTCCTTTGAATAATATAGTAATTATCTCAGACTCTATTAGCAGAAATCATTTTCTGAAGCGTAAGTACTGACTCCAGTTTGGATGCTACCAGCAGCTGATATGTCTCCAAACGCCTCTCACCATCTACATTATGGAATTCTTGCCATTGCACAATGAGCAATACATGTATTACCTGAGAATTTTGAGAGGAAATAGAAAGGCAATTACAATAACAAAATGTAACTTAGCATTTCATCACAGAGTGGTTGAGAGACCCAGATAGCTCTTGAATATCTCCAAAGATGAGACTCTACAGTTCCTCTAGGCAACATGTGCCAGTGCTCAGTCACCCTCACAGAAAAAAGCCATTTAATATATTAAATACACTTTTATTTTGAAAGAGGAGGAGGCTTATGCCTTTATGTTGAAATGTTTTTCCTCTGGGAAGGTTCGAGGATTGGTTGCTTTTGGAAAGAGATCAAGGATAATCTCTAGTTACAGAGACTGACTCAACTGATGACACTAAAATAGCAGTTTAACAATTGTTTCCTGAATTTCTTAGGAATTTATTTTAGTGGTATAATGAACTCACTTGATTTTAATATACATATAGGATTTCCATTATAGTTTAGCTTGAATTTAACGCATCATTTTTTTACCTCCACCAATAATGATATAATACCAAATTGAATTAACAAACTCAGTGTATCTTTGGTATTAGAACCCAGGGAAAACTTCTCCAAGGAAGCTATAAAGAAACCCAAATTTCCTGCCTTGTTCTGTCTATATTCCACTTTTCTTACAGGCATTCCCAGACAATGGCTCATATTTGTTAAAACACAGTTCTTATTGTGCCATGCAATAACACACAAACTAAATCTGTAAGTAAATGCTGTCCTCAGCCATTCCAGGGGTGGTGACCATTGAAACACCTACATTCGATGGGAAGTTCTTTTATCTCTCATGCTTCATGACAAAGAAATGCAAAACAGATATACTCTACTAGTTGTTTTTATTAAGTCTCAAATAATGACATGCTCTTTCAGTCTGCATCTAAACGTGTGCAATGCGGTCTTCATAAAAGGACAGCATGATATTCATTTTATAACGTAATGTGTATAACACAGAAACATCTCATTACTCACAGCACCACATCAACTGAAAGCCTATGGTGAAATTCCTATGCATTTCAGTGGTATTGGGTCCACATCCTTAGTGAATTATTGCGTGTTGGACAGATTCCATTCGTATGTAATCTAGTTAGTTACATGTTCATGTTCTGTAACAGAAAGTAGAAGTTCAGAATAATACCAAGAATAAAAACATAAATAAAAGGTTTAAATAAATAAATAAAATAATAAAGTAAATGTTAGTTTTGAGATGTCATTTTAAATTAACATATCAGTTTTCTAGTACCTTAGAAAATTAGTATATGTCAAACAGACTGCAGTGCATTTAATTCAAGCCGACATCAAGTATTATTATGGATACTAATCACACTTCTTAGGGTTGTAATGGAGGTCCAATATATTAAGTCTTCTGCTTGGAGAAATACATGGGGTTTTGTCCTAAAGGGCTGTGAGCTAAAACAATTCAAACACAGGAAGACAGAAATCAAAAGCAGACAGAATAAATTATGTGATATCTGGCAACAATGTTTTAATTCATGTTTTTAAGAGGGTGAAGTGTACTTTGAGGTAATTGAAGCTAGACTGAAAAAGAAGGGAAAAGGAGGTGAGGGGAAGTTATAGCAATGAAAAAAAGGTAAAAGGGCAAATGTGAAAACAAAATTCTGAATGACATTGGAGATTAGACCAAACAACCAAATCAGAATAGATGAAAGTCTAGTCAAAACTATGCAGAGCTTTGAATTAAGTCCAAGCTTTGTTTGCTTCTGCAGATGATATTAATAATGTTTCTTACTGATCTTCTCAACTGCCGACCATGATCAGTGATAATACCTTATTTTGCTACCTTAAGGCCTGGAAAATTTTCAAACTTCCTCTTTATCAGTTTTTCTCAAAACAATGACTAGATGTCTGTGTTTTCATTTATTTTAAAGGTGTCATGAATTCCAATACATTAGGGTATTGAAAAAGTAAATGAAGACAGTTATAGTTACATTGTACAACATGGTGCATTTTCATTAACAGTAATGGCCTTTCAGAGATGAATAGTCAGAAATTTACCAGATAAGCATTACATGAGATGTCTTAATTACCTTTCCCCCACCCCCGATATACATGACAGAATGTAGTTGTTCTTTTGGGTAATCAGATATGTGATTAATTTTGCAACAGCTTAAGTTTTCAAATGTGAAAACACTATTGCAGCCTTGAATTCTTCATATTGTCTTGAAAACAAGCCTTTATTTGAAAAAGCTGAATGTGTATTAAAAGAATTAAGTCAGGGACTTTTTTATTATTGTTATTATTATTACTTTTTTGTTCTTAACATACAAAAAAATAGATATTATCTGGACAAACAACAATGTTTTAGATACTGCTAACTGAAACACATCTACCTGAAACACATCCTTGTCAGAGGGAAAAATAGATTATGTGGAATACATATATCTTCTGAGGACAGCTGGTCAACAGAGGATAGCTACTGGCCTTTTTTCCCAAGAAGCAGACTTAGGATGTAATTCAGCTTCCTCCTATACAAACAAGATCCTTTAGATTCCATTGTAGAGGCTGATACTGGAGTGCAGAAGGTCCTGGATTCTGGTATTAGTATTTTGAAGGATTGTTCTGTGTTCATTGCAGGACAAAAAACTCTTCCTTTAAAATCAGCCTCTTAGCTGAAAAAGATCAAAAGCATGCTCCCTTTCCCCCAAAATGTGTTTCATTTTGCTCTTGCAGGATGTTTTAAAAGAGTATTTCTTTTAAATTGCTTCACAATTTATTTACATGTTCACTGGTAATACTAAAAGTTTATCCCTTTCTTATCACAGTGTGTAATTGTTTCACGCCTCCCCAAGCCCTTCAGATTCAATCAGTGGTTTCAAATAGTCTATAAATATTTCCCAGCTTCTTCAGAAAATAATCTTATGCTCTGTCAGAAGTTTTAGAAGAGGACTATTAAAGAATATATACACAGGCAAGAGAGAACAGTCATTTCCTCGGAAGAAAATTGATTCTGAAAGTTTTCAATCAAAGTATTCATATAAGCTGTGTTATGCTGGGAATTTTTTCAAATTCCTGTAAATTGCTACATACCATAGGGTAGCGAGTTTCTAAAATAACGCTTTAGCAGCACCTTCTGTGTAGCTGCCAGATAAACACTCAAAACTCTGTGGGCCTGTGTTCCCAAGAAGGCTGACAGCAGGGAAAAGCATGAATGGGAGCTTTGCTGCAGGAGGCTGACTAGGTGCTGCTGGGGATACAGGAAGGAGTCTGGGAGGGAAAAAAATTACCTGTGCATTATTTCTTTGTACAGGCCATAGAAATCAATTGAAACATTAATAAATACGTACAGTGAGCAGCCACCACACAGGTAAGTATATTGAACAAAAATATTTTTTTTAATGTGACTTCGTTTGGCTGTTGTTTTCTTAGGAGGTCACTACAGCCTCATGGAATGTATTTTGTTTTGATTCATGAGAAGCTGAATCAGGCAGTGGGACTATTTTGTTACATCAAGCTGTTTCTACTGCAATTTGTCTTTTTATATACCAAAAAATTATATTATTAGGTTGATTTCCCAAAAATGTATTGCAGACTTGCGTATATAATTTAGTGACTTTAATTAGCCCATTTAAGTACACAGTATATAGAATAAGTTGAGGCTTTTCAGTGTTTTTGAGTCCCTTAATTTTGAATACTACCCCTAAAGTTGTCCTATTTTCAATATATTCAACCTTTGTTCTCATTAGAGTCCTTAAATGAAAGCTAGAGAAGATGTTTGAAAAAACACACCCAAAAGGTTACGAGGAAGAATAAAACTAATATCTGAGTTTGAACATGTGAAAATTGCAAAAACGCAATGTAAGAAATTCCAGGAAAAACCCACTGAAAATTAGATCTCCCTCATGAGAAATTTTGAGACAAATTTTGAGAAAAGGTTTTCCAGTTACAGACCAAAATGAAAAGATAAAGAATGGAAAACAACAAGAAAGAAAAAATAAATTAATTCATTTCACATATTTCATTTCTGTAGCTGTGAATGTTACATGGGGTTATTTTAAAATTTTACATTATAATTAGCCAGAATTTGTTTCATTTTGACGTGAGAATCTTAGACATTTATTTTAAGTAAGAAGTCTGAAAAATGTAACTTAGCTGGACCATTTTGAAATTTAAAATAATTATATGGGGGTTTTGTTTTTTGTTTGTTTGTTTTAATTTCTAGATCAGTTCATCAAAACCAACCTTTTTTCCTTCTGGTGAATATGTTATCAAAAACTTACAACTAAACTGTGGTGTTAGGCACTAGAGTTCCCAATAACACAGACCCAAGATGAATATCCCAAGTTCAACTAAAACTAAACTCCTTTTCTCACTGTTTAAAGTAAGAAATATGACATCAAAATTTTATCAATATATGAACAGAAGGACAAACATCACTCTCTACCAAACACCTTTGTTTCTGAAATATAGGCACAGGTCCAGTAATCATTGGTCTTACTTCTTCTACTGCAGCCCCATTCTGTGTAATGTGCACTTCATCTAATCTGACAACCAAACTTCTCTCCAATGGATAGCAAAGAATTAACTTTCTAACTGAGCAAGGGTGCACATTCTGAGCTGTAAGGAAACCAATAGAAGTGTTAGTTAGGAGATCTGTCATAAAATCGTCCCAAAAAATGTAGGCAATACTCCTGTGGCCTGTTATCAGAGGAAGATCATCAGCAGTATCTTGTCAAATAAAGTAGCAACAGTTATGGAATAAGTTGCAAGGTGTACTGATTCACACAAAGAGATTTAGCCTATATTCTTATCATTCACTATTCAAATACAACTAGAATTTCATCTGTATGTCTATACTTATAGATCTAATTATTTTCTAGAATGAACATTATATTTTGAAACTCCTAGACTACACACAATTTTTCTTTTATCATTTTAACACACATGGCACACATCTCTCAATGCTCAAAAGGGGATTATTATGCAATTTTCATCTTTCTCTTGTCTCCAATGAAAATCATATGAATCTAACCCTGGAGAGGCAGGCAAATATAAATAATCTGTAGCCTAATCCATCATATCAAAATAAGTTTGCCCTCTTACATTGTTCTAAAAAGCATGATCACATTGCTCACAGCAATTTGGTCTGGGATCAGTAAGCCTGCTGCCATTTTGTATGAGTTTAGCCTCAGACTCATCTATTGGAGTGGACCACACTCCGCAAGTCTCATGCAGTCCAAACTCTCATGGAAATATACCAGTTGATTCTCTGAAAAAATGACAGATTTTGTGGTTTGGCTCAGTCTCTCACTTGTAGTATGAACATGGAAGAACATTTCCATGAGCAATAGAATGAAAATTATGTGTATCTCAAGCAGGAATATCTAGCATTCAGGAGTCTGTAGACTCCTTTCATGTTACAGCACCTCAGAAGAGAGTATTACTGCAAAGTGAAAAGACATGGGCTGTGGTTTTTCCAATTATAATTATCTTTGATAAAGTATTTTTTCTAAGATCCAAATCCCATATATTTAGCCTTTGCCCAGCGTGCATTCAGCAGTTAGACACATGACTCCAGACCTCAGTGTCTGTTGAATCCCAGAAGTGCCTGGTCATGGGGATGTTTCTCCTGTGAAGCAGCTTGTGCTGGAACTAGAAATGGGTGATTTATACTAATACAGATTGAAGGAAAGGTAGTCAGAAACTGTCTCGATTACCCAGTGCCAGCTAGCAGCTGAGAGTCAGCAAGATCCCTCTTAGCTGTAAGTGATTGTTTAAAAGCAAAGTCAAGCATATTGTCTCAAACTACCTCCAGTGATGGTTTGAACTAATTTTTAATTTTGCCTTGAAATGAACTGAGTGCTCAAGAGCCAGGAAACAGCTGAGAAGCAGTTCAAATAACAGTTCAAGCCATTCATTCTCCATGCCTCTCAGCAGCCAGTTACTGTCTGCTGATTCAGAGGTGGTGTGTGAGCGTTACACTTACAGAGGAACTTAATATGGGTAAACATGTCAAGTCTATGACAAGTTTGGGATTAAGCTAATTATATAACACGGGAGATCAAGCCAAAGTTTCACTGAAAAATTCCAGTTCACTCAACCCATAATATTCTCTCTTAAATAGTTTACATTTAGGAAACTTTCACAAAAATTCAGGTGAACAAGATCTGCTGCAGAGCGCAGCCTGGTAAGGTCTAGAGAAATTCATATTTCACAAAATTTTTTTGACAGCATAGAAAAAGTTGGTGTATCTAGCTCCCCAGATATTTTCTTTTTTAACATATATGTCTTGTTCAGGCCAAAGGAAATTCTAAAAAACAAATTAATAAATAAATTTCAAAAGGAAAACGGAAATGTACTGACAGCATAGTTTCTGAGAATCAAACAACTATATAAGTGTTCTGTAGAGCACTAAATAAAACCCTTTGACATAAATGACATAATCACCTGTGGTGGGTTGACCTTGGCTGTCTGCCAAATGCTCACCAACCCACTCTCTCTCTCTCCTTCTTCTCAACAAGACAGGGAATTAAGATGGAAAAACTCATGGGTTCAGATAAAGACAAGGAGATCATTTACCACCAACAACTGTCATGGGCAAAACAGACTTGACTCAGGGAAAAATTAATTTAATTTCTTACCAATTAAAAAATAGACTTTGATGGTGATGAACTGTAAAGAACATTCAAGTATGCCATCCCACATGGATAGTTTAAAGAGAAGTTCTGAGTACCTCCAAGTACTGACAAATAACCCACTGATTGCTAGGTGAAGGTACTTTCATGGCCTCACAGAGTTAATTTTCAGTTCTGAGGCAGAAGAAGGGTCTGAGTCTGGGACTGTCCCGTGTTTGATATGTTCTGCCAATAAAGTATCATACCAAGAACATACACAGAAGTCCACTTTCTCCAGTGACTGTGTCTTTATAAAGGATCCGCTTCTTAAGTCTGCATAGCATACTCTGTGTAATTCTAATGAAAGTTAAGGTGTTCTAAGGCTTAAATATTTTTTCTAAGGCAGAAATTAGACACCCATTGCTTAGCCCATGACCAAAATAGTGGTCCAAATAAATACAAGAGGAAAACAAAGAGAACCCATCTCTAGCAGACTTTCATCAGTGGTTAAGACCTCAGGTCTTATTTGTTCTATAAATATAATCTCAGGCAGTAAGACAATTTGTCTATTTATATGTGATAAACTAAATTTATATTTAGTAAATAGGTATGTGTTTGGTCCATCAACTTTTCTGAAACTTTATAGGTTCATTGTATTAAGCCCTTCACCTCTCAAGTGTTTATTAAAAAAAAAAAGGCTACTAGGGTAGCCTGCCATACAAATTAACTTGTTTCTAAAGTCAGCAGGACAAAGTCTCTGCTGTTTCCAGGTCATTTACAGCAGTCTAACAAGAAAAGATAACAAGAGTACAACAACAAAAATTATAATGCTGTGAGCACCAGCCCTTTCACATGAAAGAAATTAAACTGCTTTTATTTGAAAATATCTAATTTTCAATGAACATTGAATGAATCATTCTGAAAGCAAATATAGTAGATATTATCTATACAACATATATATAATATGTATAAATACAGAAATAATCAGCATTGGTGTATAGCTGTTTTTTTCTAAAATTCATTACATCACATTGGATTACACATACTTAGAAGAAGAAATTGACTTTTCGCTTGGATGAACACCGAATGTCAGCATCAAAAAAATAAAAGGGGAAGAATTATTTTTTAATGTTTGTTTTTTATTTCATGGAAGCATCATTAATTAGACTCATAAGGCCCTTAACAAAAAGCAGCAATGCACTATATCGTTACTGACAGAAGTTTTTTGAATCTTAGAAGAGTGAAAATGCAAAATTCTAATATTGGTAATTTTTCAATTTTGCAAAAACTGACTGAAATCTATGTTGCTATTTGTGTGATTTCTTTGGCAACCACAACCTAATCTATTATTACAAGTATATTCCTACTCTCTTCTACCTCCAGTAGCGTTACTCTAACATTCTATTTCAACCAATGGAAATTATTTTAATATTGATCTACCAGGCAATGATTTAGCCAAAACCACAGGAAGATTAAATTAAATATGTGACTTTTTAAATTTAATTAAGATAAGGAGACAAATCAACCACTGAAACAAACTTGTCAAAGGGTAAGATTTGAGGAAGACTGAAATCTTTTTACTAGAAAATGTGTTTGGTTCAAGCACTTCTTCTTAGCCTTGATGCTGGAAAACTAGAAGAAAATTCTGATTGTTTTAAATAGGAAGTCAAGTCAAACACTCAAAAGCCTTAAGCAGATATTAAACAGAAATTACTCATAGGTGCAGTTTTCATGTTTGTATGGAAACCAGTGATACTCCAGGTAAATTTATAAGCTACAGACTCAAGAAAGCTAACACGAATTAGAACGGCATAAGTAGTACCCAGCCATATTCACCCTTGCAGACAAATCAGAGATACTAAATCACATAAATAGTAGTAGATAACAGAATAAATAGTAATAGATAACAGAAACTTTAGAGAAAGATGTTCCATTCCGCTTTTCCTGTGAAATTATAAGCTGGGTAAAAAAGAGACACATCTTACTGAGGATTCAAGGGGAATGAAAGCACCTCAGTTCAAAACACAAGAGACTCAAAAATCTTACATACTTAAGACTAAGGTTACTAATGCTCTGTGAAGACTTTGGGTTTTAAATTCATGCTCCCAGACATCTATAGTTGCTTTTGAGCTTTAACATCACAGTGTAATTAAATGCAAGTTTCAAACCTAAGCCCTTTCAATATCTACAAAATTGTAATTCTGTTTCATCTGCATTAAGAAACTTAAATCCAGTAGACAATCTCAAACCACAGTAACTTGACTCCATTCCACACAAAATACCATTGCAGTTGCTTTCTTTCACCATCCACCACTGTCATTGTCCAGCTGATTGCTTATGTAAACAAGGCCTTCTAATTCCATCCAGTTACTCTTGAGCCCAATAAAGTACATAAAATTACAATATAGCTCCAGAATAGAGATCTCCAGACCTGGATAGGAAGATTAAGCAGTGAGAAGAAGCATTTTTTATCCCTTGCTATGGTGTTTTGTCATTCTTAGTGTTAAAAAAAACCCACATTTTATTCATCATTACTATTCATCTGGCTTCTGCTTCCAGCTCTTTTGCTTTCTTCACTTTATTAAGACATCTCATTTATTCTGTTCTGGTATGGGGTAGAGGAGCTAATACCGTTCTGATCCTTTCTAAAAATCAAGGACAAACAAAGTTACAGGTAAAACTATTCTGCCAATAAGCAGAGTGACAAAGATTATTTCCTCAGCTGCTAGCTTTCAGTTTGTATTATTCAGAAACCCTGTTTTGTTTCAGTTCCCAAATGTTGGTTCAAAAGAATGACAGAAGACATGAAGAATCACATTACTGATGCCTCCCAAGGGATCTCTTCCACTCACACAGAGACAATGGTGAAATGGCTAAATATATTCGTTTTATGGAGAGAGAATAATTTGAAATACTAAAAATAAGGAAAATCACATCCTTTATATTGAGCAAAAATCATTGCAGGCACCCAAAATATAATTTATTGCCAGTAAAACAGACAACTGCAGGAAATCTATGTAGAACAGAGGTGATATTAAAATGAAATCTACAGAATTCTCATTGATCAAGGTCCCAAGGAAATCCAGATTCAGCACTGCTTGTAAGAGACATTTCACTAAATAGCTGTCTTCTAAATTTGTGTGCACAAATACCTAGGCTCCCTTAAGACATTAAGACCCATTAATAATACTTGAAAAAGAAGGTAAGGAAAAGCACCCGATAGATAAGATTCAACTTTGACTGTACTGCACATGAAAATGTGGTCTTATGATTTCTTTATAGAATTGGGAATAAAATAATTTCCTGACCGGGAAATGGTAATTTCCTGACCAGGAAAGTGGAAATTTAATTAGTAACAGGAGTAGGCTATGGCTATACTCGTCTTTTAAATAACACAGGCATTTTGTATTCTATGTGTGCTGAGGTGGTTCAATAGGCCAGGGAAATATGTATACAGTAAAAACAATTCAGAAGGTGGTAAAACTGTCCCTAGAGTAATGGATGTAATTCTATTTTGCATTTCTTATAAGACTACTTTCACATAGAAACCTACTATTATCAGACTTTTCAGTATTTAAATTTCATTTTAGCTGTAGAATCATTTCATAGTGGAGATAATCTCCAACGAAAAGAGCTCAATACTTGAAAACTGCTGACTTGAGGATTTGTCTTAGTTATCTTTATATGTATTATGAACCTCAATCAGCATTTAAAAAAGGGAAAGAAGAACATACCCAGAGAAGAACATGTAATTATAAATAGAAATTGAGAAGAAATTTATCTATTAATTACAGTTATGTTATCCTATTATGCATTTCCATCCAAGCTAACATAAGAAGATCAAATAAATATTGTCCATTTATGGATCATACTAAATACTTCAGGCCTGATAACTCTTACATAGCTGCCAAATATGCAACTATCTTTTCAGAGGAGTCTTATCTCCAACACTTCCTTCTCTTCCATCCCAGCTAGAAGTTCCCTGTGGGAACTGTGACTTTTGCAAAAACTCACCCTCCTTTGCTCATAACAATAGTCACAAAGTGCTCATTCTTCCACACAAAAGGTTGGTTCTTGCCCTGAGGAGTTCATGTGACAAGAGCAGACACATGTCAAGAATAAACAGAAACTGGGGAAAAGACAGGCTGTGGAGGATACTTATACCAACTACTTACAATAATTTTGGACACTGCAACTGACAATCTAGGGTTAAGTTCACACTTCGGCTGAGTTTAAGCCTAAAACTTGACTCACTGAGACTACTGATTTGCCAGTCATGCAACCAGAGAAGCAGATGTCACATAGGAAATGGTAGTTAACATCCCTAAAGCTAATAATAACTCCACCTTTGGAGTCTTATCCTTCTTTCCAAGCATTTCTGGAAGCCAAGAAGACTTTGTTTTCAGTTGAAAGTTGACTCTCCCTTAAATGGAACTGGGGAGGAAAGCCTCAGCTAGTCTTCTCTGAGCTAAAAAGTAAACATCAGTACCTTCTGTCTCCCAGCTGAATCCAGAGCCCATTTTACAGCAATGTGCTTTTCCCTCCACTAGAAGGCAGCAGCAGCCGCCAGCAGCCATCATAGCATTTACAGGTGTCTGTCACCCTCCATTAAGTAATACATTCTCATCTCATCCATAAACTGGTAAATAGCATGTAGGAGCACTCATGAGCTGTTTACTGTGTAGTCCTTCAGACTACTGATTCACGATATAGTAGCTTTGACAACAAAGCTGTCCAAAACTGTTCATGCCTGAACTGGCATTCATCATCAGACCAGTTTTGTCAATATAACTACTTATGGGACTCCAGGGATGATGACTGACTTAATCTCTATTAAAAACAAACTTTTCCTTTTGCAGATTTCTTTAACTCCAATCTTTCAGTAACCTTGCTTACGATGAGGTCCATACACAATTATACTAGCACAACTGAGTGAACAATGACGTGCAGCATGTGGCAAGAGCTTTTTAAATCAGTTTTGTCATCCAGCTAGCAAGCACACTGAGAAACTCAGCTCTGACTCACCTCCTGTTTGAACAGCATATTAATGCTTAGCAGCTTAGCACTTATGGCTGCAGGCCCCCGTATAGGTCTGAAAACTGACCTGAGGAAGCATTCTAACAGACGTGTTAAGGGTCAAGTGTTACTAGAGTGAATGAACCTAGGGTGTCTGATTGATTTCAAGCAGAAAATAAACCCCACTTAAATTCTTTAAATATACTGATGAGTAGACCTGAAATTGTAAGTATGTAAATTCCATCATCTTTAATTTGACTTCTCCAGAAAGCAGGTACCCATATGCCCTATAAATGATCTTTCCATTTTAATTTGATAAAACCAAGGTACTCAGAAATTATAGGTACAATCTTGGTCCACACAGCATGATTCATTATTTGTTTAAAGGGTACAGGATTCCACCCTGTTTCTTTAAAGTTCATCTTTGTCAAAGTACTATTTAACTACATGGCATTTACTACCTATGTGTATATAGCTGTTCTGCAGAATATATGCTAATATCAACCAATTAAAAAGAAGCCAAAACAATCTACTATCACTAGGTTAAATTAGTTACCAGGGAGATATTCAGCAAAACCTGTCCCAATTAAGTCAGGTATACTGCAATAATATTTTACTTTTATACACCTTACATTCGGCGTTTGACCAATTAGGCTGAGAGAGCAATGTTAAATCACAGCAGGTCCCTTTGAAAAAGGGCAACAGCTAACTGTCAAGTTTTTCTACTTCACAGTGGGAAACTTCTCACAATAACACCAGGCAAGGTCTTATTCTTGCAATATATAGCAGGAATTTTTCAAATTTTGGAGAAAAATAACGCAACTCCAGAATGACATTGGTATCAATGCTCTTCAATAGCCTCAATATTTTAGCCATAATGATGTTTCTTTTGTCTGAGTACAGTCTAGAGTGCCCACAGTGAGGACAAAAGCCAAGTTGTCTAACTCTGTCTTAAATTTGAAGAGACACTAAATATTTTAAACCTGTTATTTAAAATGCTTACACACCTAGTCCAACAGAATCCAAAGATGTTCTGCACCTACTCTGTGTACAGTTTTATTAAAATCCTTCAAAAATATTTCAAATATATATCCCCTCACACCTTCCTTTCCAAAGTATTAAAACTTTGAGGCTTTCCTTAATCAATCGAAAGTAGTAAATGTTAGCAACGAGTCGTCAGGGAAAGTAACTCCTCAATCTGTAGATACATATACTCACTTTATCTCTCTGTGTCTCTATAAAATAAGATAACGACAGTCATAATTTTAAGGATGTGTCATCACAAAATAATGCTTTATATCTTGTTGTAGAATTATTAAACAGTAATTAAACAGTATTTTTTTCTTTCTTCATTTCTAAGTCATTGTGCTGGTTTAGCAAACGGCCAGGGCGAGCCACAAACCAGACAGAATTTGTTTCTATCACACCCCCCCCCCCCCCCCCCGACACAATAGGGGGGGAGA
>VZRW01001067.1:1166-34097 GCA_013398125.1 Aegotheles bennettii | reverse complement strand
TCCTACTCGCTTTTATAGAGTCTGGCAGGAAAATGGGTGTGGAAATACTGGAACCTGATACTTGATACCTGATACCCAGACCCCTTTTCACAACAGGGGCCGAAACTCCACCCCTTGTTCACTGGGTCTTGGCAGCAAAAGCCAGTAAGATTTTTCCTGCCCCTTTCAAACTATAACAGTCATGCAAGAACTTGATGAACTCAGCTATGTTAGAAAGGGTTAATGACTGTGGTCAGTAAACTGAAGCCACTGCAGGTGTGTGGTTTAATTGAGAGGCAGATGCACAAAGACAGCAGGTAGAGATGGAAATTAGGTTAGTAAAGGAACCTGGCAAGATCAATGCAGAATTTTGTAACCTAAATAAAACCCTACACATTTAAACTGTGTTCACCTGTGCTCTGTTGTTTGTAAATGATGTCAAATAGTTTGCATTTTATAAGAAGCTCATGATGTTGCAGTACATGTTCTCTAATATGTGCAAGCATTCCTCACCAGTTATTCACTTTCTTGCAGAAAAAATTACTTTTTCTTATGAAAATATGGAGCATTTTCTCATTGTCAAGCTGCTGCTTGACATCCGTAAACAAGTATTTTTACTTGCAGCCTGGACGAACTAATGATTTTATATGCTGCTTGCATTTCCAGGAAATATATCTTATTGCTCACATACTGTTAAAATTAATCCTCTAATAGGAAAGGCCAAGTGCTTCAATCACAACTCCTTCTCAATACATTTTACAGTGTATGTTCCCAGGTTAAAAAAAAAAAGGAATTATGTTAATAGAAAGATCTGCAATCATAACAAGATGGGGTGCCTGGGGTTAAGGCTAATGTTGCAGCACTGCTGAGCCCTAGTGGTAGAAAGCAGCTTGTACTCGAAGCCAAAAGGCAACCTTTGGCCTAGGTTTTGCAGCTTAACAAATGTTTGATTGAAAACAATGCCCACCCTGCACCCTGCTTAGCTGAAAGGTCTTTGAAAGTGCTGATGTGGACCACTAAAAGCATACAAAAAATTGAAAAAAATATGAAAAATACATGCATACAAAGGAGCTATTTTATCTTCTCAAGTATGTCTTAGTTCTTTAAATCTTTGTTTCAGCCTGCCTTCAGTTTAAGGTAGATATATTTTTGCATTTTTTTGCAAAGCTTCTCACTGTAACATAACATTATGTTTTTGCTTGGCCTTCCACATATTGTTAGTTTCTGTGACAAAAATCTTGGTCTACATACTGTAATGATCCCAGAGGAGGCAAAACAGCATTTGGGGGGGAAGGAAGAGCGTGGACACCCCGGTACCCCATCAGTGAAATAACACTCTGCCTCAGCTGCTCCCAGATCTCTCAAAGGAGGGTCATCAGCCCCATGGGCTAGAGGTCTTACCCAGCACATTAAGAAAAGAGGAACGGGTAGCTGGAACATCTTACAGTCTGAGGGGGATTACTGGCTAGGGTGCATGGGACATATTATGAGGTGTCAGGAAAAGAATTTTGAGATTATACAAGAGTTATTAAAGGACATTTAGGGGAGAAAACAAAGGTAGGGAAAGGGAGGGGTCAGGGTGGTTAGTGGAGGAGCAAGAACTGGAAAACGGGGGTAGAGGTATATAATGGCTTCATGGTATATAAACAGGTTCCTGGTCGATATACTTGTCTGGCCATGCTCCATGCCTGGTCAATGCAGTCTGCCTTATCTTTTCATTAAACTCATTTCTGACCCTCTTCTTGGGTGAGCAGGTCTCTATCTTGTGAATGTGTGTCTATGGGTGTCCAAGTGCTGCAATCATGGGTCATAGGGGCCTGTAGCCCTGGCATGCCAGCAACTGGACTGTGTAACAGCATGTATGTCAGTGTCTGATGACTAGTGAACATTCATCCAGACTAGCCATTGAGTAGGACAAGCAACCTGGGAGCCAGGTGTTTAAGTGACTGTACATCTGGGCAGAATATTGTGGGATGCATCATAGAATTGTCCTGCATCATGCACCATTCTCAGATAGAGAAGAGAGCACGACCTTGAAGAAAAGCCTTGATATTTGTGGAGAGCCGGGAGAAAAAAACAGAGTATTGAGTAATGTGGACCACTCTAGCTTGCTTACAAATTAAAATTTTATTCTGATTTTTGCTATGATTATTGACAATTTATAGCTGATTGTAATCATAAACAGAGATTGATAACTTTACTTCCCACTATAAAAAGAGTACCCAATGGATATGACTAACACATTCATGTATTATGAATGCTTTTCATTCCTAAAAGTTATGTTCAGCCCAGAGTCTGGCAAATAACCAGCTCACTTTGCTGCAATATAAGTAGAAATTGTGTGTATATGTGAGAGGGGAAATCCTATGTCTATAAAATCAACAAATTCTCTTTGATCAATGATGCTGATCATGATTATCTGTATCTAGCTGAGCTTCACTGACTTATTTAGGCAATTGCATGTCCCAGAAACTAAAGAAAGCCCCAGAACTAAGGAAAGACTTTCTAAAACATTACCACAATGAGCTCACTCAATAAAGTAATTATGCACATCAGATTAGGGTAAAAAAGAATGAAGATTTCTAATGAGGTTATATTGCATATCATATATACAATTTATAAGACACTTATTAAAAACATCTATTCTCACCTAATCATTCAGAGTCTGAATGTACAGACAAAGAATTTAATAAATCAATTATTATTTATCATATTAACATATGCATTTAATGCTATGCATAGGATAATAGACATTTTCAACAGCCAATTAATCAAAATCTTCTGATAATATTGCTGTTTTTTCATTTCAGTGAAGATTATAGGTATAATTCACTCCAGCACTAGGTACTTGATTAAAAGCTTCTCTATTTCAGTTGTTCTATGGACTGGATAAATGGCAATCTTACTAAATTATGTCTATATTGCACTCTTAAATGGAGCTAAAATGAGAAATAATTGAAAAATAATATAAGGGAATAGACACTTAAAGGAATCCTTCTTTAATTATGCATAATCTATTATTTCAGTCTAGTTGTGCACAAAACCAGATTGTTTTGTGAATTTACAGCTTAACCAAAAAATAAAATGAGGCTAGCTAACTATGACTTGCAGGAAATTCTCTCCATTGTAAATGGGGTACTAACTAGAATATGTACAGCTGTGGTCGGCACTGATAACATGAGCAGTTCTGAATTAATTCTTCCTTAACAAATCCTTCATGCCTATCAACTTCCTGAAAGACGTTCAAACAGTAACAGTATACAGTATGTAAAGGAAACAGAAAAAAAGCTAGGATTAAAAAAAAAAATAAAACAAGAACAAATACAACATTTAATCATTTATTTTTTCTGTAGAACAAAGAAAGTTTTCAGAAACACAGTTTGTCATTAAAAGGTTTTACAAGAGCATAGAGAAATCTACAAACTGATTGTAATCATAACCTGAGAAATGCCAATTTGAAATTAATTTTCCTAATAGTGAAATGCTTAGGAGTCTTTTTTCTTAATGAATAAAAGCATAATCTAAAATCCTGTTTATCTTGCAGAAATTAAATGCAAAATTCAGTCTTGTCATTCTCAGCATAGAGGTGCTGATCCTGTGAAGTACCAAGGTTCTGTTTAACCCATCAAAAAGAGTTGACCTATGAAGTAACAAAATTATACTTAAAAGTGGTACCACATTCAGGATATCTTTATATGCTCCTTGAATGATACTACACTGCAGCTCAAAAGTGGCTTAATATTGAGATTTTCAAACATGACAATATAATTTATAATACCCTAGAGTTACCTATCACTACACATAGCTTCATTGAGTTTGAGAAATTTTACAATCTAGTATGAAGAAAAATAAGCCAAAGAACATAGTGTTATATTATACAACATATATTAGTAACAAGATGATATGAAATGGTATAAAAGAAAGTTTGTCATTTGGTCTGTCTGCATTAGTCATTACCTTACCTTTCAGCACATAACAACTTTCTCTCAAAAGAGAGAAAAAAGCCAAACAGTCCAAAAATGTTTAGTAGAACATATAGGAAGAAAGAATGGGAAAAATAAAATGTTTTTAAAAGCATGAGGTTCATCTGAAAGAAAGTTCTTTTTCAGCCCACCAGAATATATAATTAATTTCCTTGTAAATTGCAAATCCAGCAACTGTTATTTTTAAGCTTTTCTTTTTTAGCAATTAATTTATTACAAATACCAGACTTTCTTTTACAAGAGTATATCGCTGCTTATTCAAAGTCCACTGACTGAATTTTTAACCTATCTAATCACTACCAAAGTTGAAATAACGCACTGTGCAATTTATTGAATAACAGTCAACATTAGGAGACCTAGGGTGTCTTTCTCAGGTTTACAAGCAGTTTTAGAAGATCATAGTCATCCTCTATATATACAGAATTAATAAATAATAAGGTAAAGCCAACTCCTGGAGGATCACCTTGGTGCAATCTTGAGAAGTCAGCCTGCACAATTCCCTGGGACTCACCAGAGAAACTCTGACAGAAACCTCTTCAGAACATGGGACACCTCAACTCAGCCTCAGCAGCAAATGCTACAAGATTTTCAATAGTTGTATTTCCAGCTTTTATGGAGCTTTTAGGTACACAACTTGCATAGCCACTTTATCTTAAACATATCTCTTTTGGGATATCACTAATCAGAGACTGAGAGACTGACCGAAGATACCTCTTTTCCTGAGCTACCATGTTTTCCTGTGTCCTACCTATACAGCCCAGTGGAGAATAACATATTTGTACACACAAACCCCAGATATATAATGTGTACTTGAACAGAATTTCTCAAGTGAGCCAGTGATATTTTCTGATCATTGGTCTTATCTCATATTTGAACATAGTGAAGATTTGAACTGCATAATAATTCGGTTTGAAAAAAAATGTGACTAGTACTAAACTTATTGTTGAGAGGTATATTTTCCTGTTTAACATGAAAAATGTAAAGGGCTCCTATTACACATAGATTTATAATTTTTGTAGTCTTAGTGACTTTTAAGTTTTATTTCCCAAAGGTCATTTAACTGTGTGGAGTATGAAGGTTTTTGAACCTTCATTTGAGAGCCTGGAACTTTTGTTCTATATTGGGGCGTACCAGGTTAAATCCCAAACGAAATGTCACTGTAAATATATCTGAAATATCTTGAAAAATTTTGTCCTGGTGTTTTTTCTCTGGCATTCCATTTTAGAAATTAATGTTTTTTTCCTAGACCTTCCTGCTTGACTGCAATTTCATGCCATGTTCACCTTCTTCTTACACTTATACCAACACAAATACTTATGGGACCATGTGGATACTCAGGTTAATTAAGAGGGAAAAAAGAAGGAAAGGAGAAAAGGGGTAAGGGGTAGACATGAGAAGAAGGAAGGGGAAGGGTCTCTGCCTAACTTTGCTGCCAGTGAAAAGGTGCATGGAGCTATATCCTAAATCAGAAAGTTCACAAGTTCATGCTTAGATGAGGAATGAAGAACTAGCAAACCTTTTAAGTCAACCTTTCTTAGCACTCAATAAAACATTAATTTTTCATGTCTTTTGTTTAGCCACAGGTAGGCACATTACTTCTAATTTTCAGTTTAGATTAAAACTCTATGGAGACCTCAGGTTTTCAGTGTCTGAGCTGACATTTGACAATTTGTGAGGTATTAAGTGAGTATTGATGAGGTTGAGAACTAGGTGTTGTCTTGTTAATATGCTTGGCAGAGCAGCAGAGCAAATTCACAGCAAAAAGAGGCTGTAATAACCCCTGGGTGAGGATACATCTCAGAACAGATGATGGGCTTTAGTGATCTGGATACATCAGTTTAAAACTGGATTTGAGGTTTTAACATTATGACGAAGGAAAGTTATGATTGTAACTTCAGATTTTGAACTGGGTTTAGTATACAGTCTAAATGTAACTAAAAGCTACTTTACTTATATGCTTAAGATAGGTGGTTTTAAATCTGAGACTAAATGGAAATATGAAAAAAAAATAAAAAATCATTTACAAGACAGATATTTAAACTTACAGATAAACTATATAAAAGAAAAAAGTAACTAAAAGATCCTAAACTCATAGTATTGTTGTAGTTTACCTCTTTCACTCTCAGATAATCTGAGCAAGACATTTTAAGAATTTTACAGTTTTCCTGTGTAAAGATTGATAACTGGATACTTTGCATTTTTGATGGGAGAATTCCCGGAGTTACAAAACAGCTTCCTTTGACAAGCACCAGTTATAAATAAATAAAACTATAAATAACACCTGTAATTTTTCTGCTTCTCTATAAAATAAGTTAATAGACTATTTTTTGTGTAACCAGTTCCACTGAGAATTTTGTATGTAGCCAAGTATTTTGATGCAGTGATGTGTGCTAAGTCTTGATGTATATTACTTTTGCAAAGCACAGTCTAGTTATGTTCCTTGGCAATGACTGATTTTTTATGCATTAAACATGTAATCATGTGGCAATTAGAGATGGTGAAATTATATCAGAATAGTATGATAATGAAGTTCACTTTGAAACTGTGTTTGGCAAACAACCTCTGTCCAGGGTCTCCTAGCAAATGTTTTGATTGTCTCTTCTGTTTAATAGAAGTTAGTTGCTGGAAGATCATAGGAAAGTGCTCATGAAAGAAGAACTTTATCAAAGACACCAGAAAAAATGTGTCCAAATCAAGGATGATATAAATCACAGATTTTTGTCAATTTATATAGAATCATAGAATCATGTAGGTTGAAAAGGACCGTTAAGATCATTGAGTTCAACCATTAATCTAACACTACCAAGCCCATCACTAAACCATGTCCCTAAGTGTCTACATGTCTTTTAAACACCTTCAAGGATGGTGACTCCACTACTTCCCTGGGCAGCCTGTTCCAGTACTTGACAACAATTTCAGTGAAGAAATTTTTTCTCCATGTCCAGCCTGAACTTCCCCTAGCACAACCTGAGGCCATATCCTCTCGTTCTATCATTTTTTACTTGGGAGAAGTGATCAACCCCCACCTCTCTACAACCTCCTTTCAGGGAGTTGTAGAAAGTAAGGTCTCCCCTCAGCCTCCTTTTCCCCCAGCCAAACAACTCCAGTTCCCTCAGACTCTTCTCATAAGACTTTTCTCCAGACGCTTCACCAGCTTCATTGTCCTTTTTGGATGCACTCCAGTACCTCGATGTCCTACTTGTAGTGATGGGCGCAAAAGTGAACACAGGATTTGAGGTGAGGTCTCACTAGTGCCAAGTACAGGGGCATGATCACTTCCCTAGTCCTGCTTGCCACACTATTTATGATACAAACCAGGAAGCTGTTGGCCTCCTTGGCTACATGAGCACACTGCAGGTTCGTACTCAGCCAGCTGTTGACCAACATTCCCAGGTCCTTTTCCAGTGGACAGCTTTCCAGCCACTCTTCCCCAAGTTTGTGCTCTTGCAGGGGGTTGTTGTGACCCAGGAGCAGGACCCACACTTGACTTTGCTTAATCTCATACAACTGGCCTCAGTCCATTGATCCAGCTGTCCAGATCCCTCTGAAGAGCCTTCCTACCCTCAGGCTGATCAATGCCCCCACTGGAACTGGTGTCATCTGCAAACTTACTGAGGGTGCACTCGATCTCCTTATCCAGATCGTTGATAAAGATATTAAACAGAACTGGCTCCAATACTGAGCCCTGGGGAACACCACTTGTAATCAGCTACCAACTGGATTTAAATCCATTCACCACCACTCTTTGCACCCAGCCATCCAGACAGTTTTTACCCATCAAAGAGTATACCTTTCCAAACCATGGACATTGTTTCTCCAGGAGAATGCTGTGGAAAATGGCGTCAAAGGATTTACTAAAGTCTATGTACACAACATCCACAGACTTTCCCTCATCCACTGGTAGGTCACTTTGTCATAGAAGATCAGGTTAGTCAAATAGGACCCATTCTGACTGAGCCTGATGACCTGGTTATGCTGTAAGTGCCACATGGTGGCATTCTAGGTGATCTGCTCCATAACCTTCCCCAGCACCAAGGTCAGTCTGAAAAGTCTGTAGTTTCCTGGATCCTGCTTCCAGCCCTTCTTATAGATGGATGTCACATTTACTAACCTCCAGTCAACTGAGACCTCCCTGGTTATCCAAGACTGCTGATAGATGATGGAAAGAGGCTTGGTGAGCACTATCATTAAAATGTATCTGCACTGAAGTACCTAAAGGAAAGTAATAACTATGATTTATGTTTAAATAACAAATAAGCATAACCACAGACTGAAATTCAGTCAGCAAATGTCCATTTCTGTTTGATATCATTATTGATGATCTAGATGAGGGGATTGAGTAAGTTTGCAGATGACACTAATTTAGGTGGGAGTGTTGATCTTCTTGAGGATAGGAAATCTCTGCAGAGAGATCTGGACAGGCTGGATTGATAGGCAGAGGTCAATGGGATGAGGTTCAATAAGGCCAAGTGTCAGGTCCTGCACTTGGGCCACAACAACCCCAGGCACCAATACAGCCTCAGGGAAGATTGGCTGGAAAGCTGCTCAGCAAAAGGGACTTGGAGGTGCTGGTAGACAGCCAGCTGGATATGAGCCAGCAGTGTGCCCAGGTGGCCAAGAAGGACAATGGCATCTTGGCCTGCATCAAGAACAGTGTGGACAGCAGGAATAGGGAAGTGATCATCCTGCTGTACTCGGCACTGGTGAGGCTGCACCTTGAGTGCTGTGTTCAGCTTTGGGCCCCTCACTTCAAAAAAGACATTGAGGTGCTGGAGCATGTCCAGAGAAGGTCAACAAAGCTGGTGAAGGGACTGGAAAATATGTCTTCTGGGGAACGACTGAGGGAGCTGGGGTTGTTCAGTCTGGAGAAGAGGAGGCTCAGGGAGGACCTCATTGCTCTCTACAACTCCCTGAAAGGAGGTTGTAGTGAAGCAGGGATCAGTCTCTTCTGCCATGCCCATAGTGAAAGGATGAGAGGAAACGGCTTTAAATTGCAGCAGGGAGATTCAGATTGGACATTAGGAAAATATTCTTCACTGTAAGGGTGATTAGGTATTGGAATAGGTTGCCCAGGGCAGTGGTGGCGTCACTGTCCCTGGAAATGTTCAATATGCATCTGGATGTGGTGCTGCATTATATGGTTTACAGGTGATGAACAGGTTTACAGGATCTTGAAGATCTCTTCTGACATTGAGAATTCTATGATCCTATGATTCTATTCCATGAAAAACAGTGCTGCAAAATATTCTAACTTCTTTTCTGTGGATTCTCCTGATTCTTTCTTGAATATCAAGTGTTATATTCCTTGAATATAAAAACACATTTATAAAGTGTGTCTCCCTTATTGGTTTTGCTCAGATGTAAAACATGCCGTTTAAGATATTCTACTGACCTTCCACGCCTGCCACACTTCAGTTCATAGTGTAAAGCAGTTTTGGGGAGAGTAAACATTCATCCTTTTAGATGAAGCTAAACTGCTAATGATTTCCTGCACACCAAAACTAGCAGAATTAGTCAATAATGCCCTAAATCTACATGGTATAAATGTTGGGTTTCAGCTCTTTCACTGTACTGATTGGGTTGCATTAAGTGCTCTTATCTAGTTGACCATAATAAGGTGCAGCAACATGTGTCCTGACATTTCTAAGAGGCAAATGTACTAATTAACTACATTCTACAAATCTTACCCAATTCTATAGCTACCAATTACGCGGTTTTTATGTCATACCAAAACTTTTTAGAAAACTCAGCACTGGCAAGGATAGAATTCTCTATCTGTCTTTGTTAGATGTGTCAAATGCTTTTGATGCCAAGGAGTTGCTCCTGTACGCAATCCTTTTTAAGCTTAACTTTTACAAGCAATTGTAACATTACTGTGTAACATAGGCAACTTCTCTTTAAATGTCTGTACAATTGTTTCAAAGTAACATTCTTTGTAGTGCTAATTAAATGAGACAGCAGCTCATCATATATTCATGATTCCAGAAATTACAAATGTCAGTACTCTCAGTGTTCTTTCACTACTGTGACATAAGTTGAATAAGCTGGTTTGAATTGCCAGTCTCATTATTCCCTCATTCTATTTGCTCTATCATCAAAAATATTGTACAAGTAGCAAATAATTTCAGCAAATAATATTCAATATTTTCTCTGAAACGGAAGGTTCTGTTTTCAATGTTGCTTCCACAATAAACTGCAACAACTGTATGTTCCTTTAAGTATGAAAGTATTGAAATTGACTGAGAACTGGGAAAATTAAAAACCAGAAGTAAATTAATAATGACTTTTTCTACTTTCTGCTTTCTTTTTTTTCACTTTTTAAATGCAGGTAAATTTTAAAACAAAAAAATTAAATACATTTTATTTTATTTTTTAAATGTCTATTTTCTTGCTATATTTCCAAATTTTCATTTTTATTTTGAAAATATAACAAATATTTTATGTTGACTTTAATTATATAAAAACTTCAAAAATAGTTTTAAAATTAGATGGCTGAAAATCAGCCTAAATGGAAATTATATTTTTAATGTATCTAAACTCAGCTAACCTATTTTTTTCCTCAGAATATTGAGAATTTTTTTCAAAAATAGATAATGCTTCTGAAGAAGAAGAAACTATGAAGACACAGAAACCACTGTTTATCCTATTAATTTAGTAGCAAATGTCATTATTAATCTATAGTTATAAACACAAGATAGTTGGTTTTGTTTTGGTTCTTATTTCACATCAACTTCCTAAATAATAATGCAGCAAAATTTGAAGAATTCCAAGAAAATTCCAAACTCATCTATTTTGATATTTGTCTAAGTAAATTTCAGCTATTACAGGGCACTGCTTAGACACTTAGCAGATGGCCATGGTCACAAATTCTTCTTCAGATCCTACACATAAAAGCAATAAAGGCTGAAGTGCTTTTCCTGTTAGTGCCAATAGCAAATCTCCAATTGAGTACTGCGATGGGAATCAGGCTGAGCACGCACTGGGCAAGAATCTGACCACACAACCTGCAGCCAGGAATGCAAATAAGTGTGTGTTAACTATATGGGAGTGTCAGAGGAAATGCAATTTGAATGATACATTCGGTTTATGAATTTCTCACAGAACTATGTTTTCTATATTTCCTGCTTTGGAGAAACAGAAATATACACAACCGGTTTCTCTTCAAAAGCCCTTCTCCTTTATTACCAAAGTGTCTTTTCCTCAAAAATTGAAAGCTTCAATGTTTCATTCAGGTATTTCTGACTATAAGTGTTATGTTCATTGAATCAAAATGAGAAAATAATACCAATGATGTATATAATAATGAGATAGCATCAGCACAACTTTCATGTAGAATGCTGGGTATCAAGTACTTACAATAAAGAACATGCAATAAAGGCAAAATCTAAAACACTTTAAAAAATAATAATGAAAATTCACTCCACAAGAAAAGAAATAGGCTTCCTCCCCACTCACACTGCCAAGATGATTATTGCAGCTTACAATTCATTCACCATGTTCTCTGATTTATCTTCAGGGAGGAAGGCATCTGGGAGTAGGCTGTACGAATTTCTCATGCTGTGGGAATGTGCTCTAGTTTCTGTGGCAACTCAGGGAAGTCCTTGTGTCATATACTCTTATCCAACATGCAGAGCCATTGATTTAGGCATGTGCAGCAAGTCTGTCACTTCCCTGGAGCACCAGTCCCACTGTGTCTTTGCAAATGGACTGTAAAAGATGTGGCCAAGCTGATCAGAAATATTGTAGTAGACAACACATTGTTACAGAAATGGTTATATCTCGCTTCTGTAGCTATACTATACTGTTTTCTTCATAGGTCTTTATATTCTGTTTCAGAATTTTGGCCCAGTTCTCAGAAAACATAACTTACTGTGCAGAGATATATGTTCAAAGTTTTACTAAAGTGTATTAATCAAACAAGTTTGGGCATCTCCCAGCAAAGGTATTTGCTATTTTGGTTTTTAGAGTTGGTTTGGTTTTTGGTTTTTGTTTTTCACAAAATGATCCTTTATTTATTCATGTTTTTGTATCATTTTGGAGTTTTCAAGAATTCAAGGGTTTTTCTGAATATCAAAAATCCCTGAGGGGCCCTTCTCTAACACAGAAAGCTTCATCAGTTCCAAAAAGGGTCTCATAAAAATTATCTACTATTCTCTGAAACAAAAGCATATATACATGCACACACACATATATGTTTTAAAGAAGCTAAAAGAAATAGCTGGGATAAGTAAAACTAACCTTTTAGTACCAGAATTTGACAGCATCAACTGAGAGGTTAATTAAAGGTTAATTCCACCAAGTGAAATGGTAAGCAAAAGTATACTGTTACTCTTATAATCATAGTTCAACTGTGACTTGGGTAAGGATTGTAAACATTCAGCTACTGACCCATATCACAGGCTAAATAGCTAATTCAAAGATATTACTAAAATTTATGGTTTCAGTTTCACTTTGTAATATGCCAGAATTTATTTTGTTTTGATTCATATTTACTTGATAGTTAATGCATCATATGGATATTTAACTCATGCATAAACCACCCAGTGGATACTTGCAAAGTTCTGTTTATCTCGGAAATATTTAAATGAAATATTTAACACCAACGTCCATCCTGAAAAGGAGACAAGTTGCTAGTTACTCACTTTCAGTACAGCAAATGGAAAGGCCACTTTGTTCACATGATGTAACTTCTTCAAGAACAGGGAATTAGGATGCAGTAATCCATTCTGTAAATGAAATAAGTATGTTTGAAAAGTAGTTGTACTTTCTCCCTAGTTACTCCCATTAAAAAACTGACCCAGAACAAATTCTGATGATTAGGAAACTTCTTCTAATTTGGTCTAAATTTACATAGGACAGTATCTATCTTACAATATTATTGCCCTTTGGCTTATATAACTCTACCTGCTGTTTATATTCCTCTCTCTTTTCCCACGGTAATTCTAAAAAAGAGATAGTTATCTTACAGTATTTTTTTTTTTATGACAGGGAAGCCAAACTCTTCTTGCCTTCTCTTATAATTTCTCTGAATGATGACATTATTGGCAAAAATCAGGTGAATACCTACTTAGAAGGTGAAAACAAAATCAAGGGGTAAAAGGATTTGTTTTGCTGACTTAGGCATAGAGCACCCATACAGGGACACATGATACAAACATCTCGTCAAAGCAGAATTTTCCTCATTCAAGATCCCAAATTCTTTCTTACCGTTAACCATTTTTCATCCACATAAAGAGAAAAAATAAATATGTATCTTAAAATGGCCAATATTCTACTGTCTGCTGCCTTCAGTTGGGCTGTAAAAGCACTTGAGTTTAATCTCTGCTTCAAGAGAGGCCAAAGAGGAATCGAAAACAGCCTCCCATGTTTCAAATGAGCTGTATGACCCTAATGACCCAACTATTGGCAGCAAATAAGTGAGCACGCTCCCCACACCTTTCCCTCAGTCGCAGATGCCTGGTGTGCTGAATGAATCTCCATGGGCCCTGTGAGATTTGCTCAAGGTTCTGAACTGGCAAGAGTCAACCCAAAAGCTCCCTTGTTTTCTACAGAGTCCTCCTTCTCAAGGAAACTCTTCCCTGACACCAGCTACCTGTAATAAACTCAGCCAAAACAACTATTCTCCAAACAAATCACGGAAGTTTGTACCCTAGTTACTCTTTTCTATGGTAACCTCATTGAGCAGTATAGTATTGCCTCTTCAGTTCTATTTTTGCTTCTGTTTCCTGTCCCTCCCTCTTCTTTTACCAGGATCTACTGAACAAATCTTTGATCAGCTGGAGTGAGGCAAAGGGTAATTGCTCTCTTATCCCAGCACACCAGCTGAGGAGCAATTATACCCAGTTATAAAGGAGTATGAGAACAGGTCTCTAGAGCTCCTGAAGGAGAGCTCAGAGAGGGAAGAACCAAAAATCATAAGGTAGTAAAGATTTATGTTATTCTGAAAACAAAATAAAATATTATTCTTCTGAAAACACTGTGTTTTCAATAAAGCAGACATCAAGAGCTGAAAATCACCCTTCCCTCAGTTCTTATTGCTGAGCATTGTGTTATATGGCATGGAATATCCCTTTGGTCAGTTTGGGTCAGCTGTCCTGAATACCCTCCTAACTTCTTGCACATCCCTAGCCTGCTTTATGGGGAAGCAGAGTTGGAGAAAAAGAGAATGCCTTGATGATGCACAAATACTGCTCAGCAATAGCCAAAAGTTTGTTGTGTTATCAACACTATTTTAGTCACAAACACAAAATGCAACACTATATGGGCTGCTGTGAAGAAAATTAACTGCATCCCAGACAGACCTAGTACAATCTCCACCCCTTATTCTATACCATTTATGTCATGGTCAAGTCCTGCAATCCAACACATCTAATACACTCTCATTAACCCACCCTCTTCCCGTCCTTTGTTGTATACACAGATATCATTCCTTTATGCTATAGACTGTATCCATAAAATCTCCACTGAGTTAATTTGATTCATGACTATCTGCTCTATCTGTTATGGTGGTCACTCAGAACAGGAGATAAAGCACATTTTCTTGAGTTATTTGGTACCAAAGCCAGATCAGGTCAAGCCAATGCTGCACTTGCACAGTTTCTTGCAAGGCTTCTCCTCCGTTGATTCAGCTGATTCCTGTTGTAGTACTTCCTATAAAATATAACTGAAATTATAGGTTATTTTCTCCCCCAGTTAGATCTCCTTGAGGTACACACTGGTTTTCCCCATCCTTCCACATTATACACCAAAGGTACCCAGGTGAAAAGAATCCCACAAGTGGGTTTGCCTTTTCTGAATGGAAGAGCAGCCCAAGCTGTATTTCCTAGTCATTTCCCTACATACACTAAGGGGAACTTAATCTCCTTCTATAGTATATAAAGAGTTTTCTTGGTCAGGGCCAGGTCAGTTATTTGATCCTCTGGTATTAACCAGCCAATCAACTTCTGCTAAATTTGCAGCCTTGTGCTTGTATGTCCTAGTACCCATCACTTTCAGGTAGTCTTTATCAGTCCATCATATTATCCAATCTTTCTGAAGGCTGGTGTGCAATAATTAAGTGTGATGCACCCAGTCAATGCCACATTTCTTGACCCTTGTGAGGTTGCTTCAGAAATAAGTTCTATTGGTTGACCTAACCCTTTCTGGGATGTCATGTGACCACAGAACTTGTTTTTCAAGACCCAGGATGTTTAGGATCATAGTATGGTCTACAGGGTGTTTCCAGCCACCCATTGGTCATCTCCACTATGATATATACATGTGATGTTTGCCTTGGTGGGTTTGTGGCAGTGTGATATAACCAATCTGCCAGAACTTTCCACATGGATGTGCAGCAGCTATCCCCTATATCAGATAGGCTTTAGTCACTTGGCTTCCTTGATTATGGCATGCATGCTTTACATTCATTAATACCTTTTTCAATGGCTTTGGTGGTCAGGTCCACCCCTTGATCGTAAGCTCATATGTACACTGCTTCACTCTCTAGGTGTCCCAATGTTACACAGGCCCACTGAGCTATTAATAGTGTACTGTTATGTTCCCAGCACAGGTCCACCTGAGCCACTTTGATTTTTGGCATGCCACACTACCTGTTTATTTTTTCAATATTCTTCAGTGACCACAGCTCTTACACAGGCAAGCATCTACATGATGTACTTTTACAACAAGGTTCTCAACCTGTCAGCAATGTCCTTCCATAATGCAGCAGGCCAGATGGATTTACCTCTGTGCTGCCAGTTGGTCCATTCTCATTGATGCAGCCACCCCTAATGAGCATTTGCCACCATCAGTATAGAAACAGAATACTGATCACTTTCCTCTTTTGTCAATCTCGTGGCTTGGCTTTCATTTCTGCAAACTGGCTTGATTCACCTTTTCTTTTGACATTTTCAGCAACTTGTCATGTGGGACTCCACAAAGCATCTTGCCACCTCTAATGGACACACCAGTAAACAGCATATTGCTTTTCTTTCTCTGGTGATATATTCTAAGGTGGAGCTTCCTCAGTACAGGTCACCTCCATGGATGATGCTTTGAAATCTCTGGTTTCTGGCTAGACCATGACCCTTCCATGCCTCCAGGGCAGTTGGGGTTCCCCATTCAAACCCATTGTGTGACCAGTGCTACCCACTTATTCCACATTGTGTAAGTGTAATTGGGACCCTTTCTTTGAACATTCAGTACAGGCAATTGTGATGTCAAGAGGAGCTGCAATTCCATACTACTACTTCCAACTATTTCTGAAGTGACTCAATCCCCTCTCATATGCTGCTAATATCTCCTTTTCATTTGGGGTGTAGAATACCTTAGATCCTCTATATTCCCTGCTCTAAAACTCTAGATATCAACTTCAAGTCTCTCTGGATGCTTTCTGCCAAAGGCTCCAGGTAGTCATCTTCTCTGACTGCAGTGCAAAGCACATTTATCACATCTGATCCTGTCCAGACTGGCCCAAGGACTACCACACAAACTAATTCCTGTTTAATCTACTCAAAGGTTTGTCACTGCTGAGGGCAAAAAATATCTTGTTTCAGGTGACTTGATAGAGAGAACTCACAATCTGACTCTCATGGTTTAATCTTGGTCGGCAGCTGAGCAGCACAACTGCTTGATCAATCTGCATTGGCCAGCTGTATAATGCTCCACTTCCAACCAAGGTTAACCCACAACAATGACTATTTTCAGTCATATTTATGGTGCCTTATTCTGGAAGCAGTGCTGTTAATTTTGTTGAGGCTGCTGAAGGAACTGGACAGTGTTCAGTATAATTTAATGTTGGGACCATAAGTATGAATGACAAGAAAATTCCATTATAGTCTACATTGCTGCTTCAGATCAGATATAAATGGTTCAGAATTTTATATATTATAACAGCTTTTAAAATATTTTTAGCTATCCTTATATCAGTGAACTTACTAAATCTGAAATGAATTTTTTTCACTCTCAAAGACATGTTCTGTACCAGAAGAAAGAAATGAGGGAAAACAGAAATGTTGCAGTTACAGTACACAGAAATTGATCTGCCGTATGTGTTAACTCCTTAGTCTATTACTACCTAAGAAAAATTTTCCTTAATTTTCCTGTTCACAGACATAGGAAGATTGAAGAAATAATGTAAGGAGGCAAGGTTATATCAGCAATTTTTGAAAAGTCTACATTACATAATGGCTGCAACATGTGTTATGTTCAAGCTAAGTTTTTTTTTAACTCCTTGGTAAAATATCAAAAGCAATACCCCAGGGATAAGATTAGCAGCCCAGCACTTGCAAGCTTGCTTCAGTTTGTAGATTTTTACTTCCAAGGTTAATCTATGCCAGTGATAGTTCTTTGCTGCTAGTTTTAACCTAATGAGACACAAGCTATGGACACACACAGCCATGTAATGTAACTTACAATACTATGCTGCCACCATAGCATATACTTGAATCCACTGGTGAGAAAAACCATGAAGAGCATACACTCAGAATTATTTCATAATAAACTGCTTTTATTATGATTTAGCAGCATGATTTTCCTGGTTTTTTTATTCATCTAAGAAACTAGGAGTGTGAATTAATTAGTAAGCAAGTTTTTATTGTACAACTATGGAAATTAGTATAGTCCAAAGCCACAAGGCACTAGGTAATGATAATGAATTGTAGCTAGCACATGCACAATCCCAAAAGCAAATGACATGACTGTTTTGAGAAGGACCACACAACTCATACAGCATTCTATTAAGGCTGCTAAGCATATCATTACAAGCATAATTTGACTTCATCAGAGATTTAAGTGTTTTGATAGAAATAATAAAGGTTAGGCAGCTCTCATTGTCTTCAGCTTGAATGTTATTAAAGCACAGTTTTCCATAATTAATTACTCTTCTGTATCCCTCTGCTTTGTTTTCTTTGTCTCCTCTTCCTCAACAGTTTCTCACTAAATGAGTCTGCTACAACAGTGATTACTTTTAAATGGCATTACCTTCCTCAAAAGTCTAAACCGCAGGCAGCAGATACATCTTATTCCATGATAGTATCACCTTACTAACAAGGAGCAACTGTGAGAACAAAACAGTTGTCATACTTGTTATCAAGTACATTAATTTATTGTTTAAGAAAACATCATTAAACAGTGATCTAATACAAAACCTCAAATATAATAATTTAACATCTACTACAAGGTAATTTGATTCAAAGTCCTCAAAGATTTAACAGAATGTGTTGGAAGAAAATTAAGTACATGTTATGTATTACTGAAAACTTAGTAGAAATTCAGTGTTTTTATTTAACAGACATTGGCTGCTGTTCTAATTCTTATGTAGTTTTATTATCTGTAGGTAGGAAAATAAGTGATGTATAGCTGATTTTGCTTTTTGCTTTGTAAAATACCACAAATGTAAGGTGTAAAAGAAGAAACAAGACAATTTCCTCTGACAAAAAAGAATCCCTATGGAACTGCAAAATAGAAGATTCTCTTTTAATAGAATGGGATGAAAACAGGATGTTTGGAAAAATCTTCATACTGAAATTCATACTGAAATTACTTGGTGATCATAAGTTTTGTGTACTGCATCGATTTTTCACTGAGGTAGTAATAAATTTAAATTGATTAAACATGTACAAAGGAAATTCTCTCTTTATTGTTTCAGTAAAGGAGATCAGTAAACAGATTTAATATATGAAAATAAAATTTAACATTTTCATGTATTTTATAATGGGAGGCCATAAACAAATTCAGTATACAGTAACAGTTTCAGTCTTCCTTAAAATATATATATGTTCAGTTACATGAGTATATCTCATCTACAATGGAGGAAAATTGCAAGGATTCTCAGAACATTTGTCAACACATGCTCACTCTCTATAGGTTATAGTGGAATTCTAATATAAATGGATTGAGATAGATATTCTGCATCCTCCACCATGTGGGAATATAGAAACTGACCATGGAAAACATGCCTGGAAAAGTCACTGTCACTGGCTGTTGTACAACTGTTTACCAGACCTACTGGAATAGTCATTCTTGTTCTGCTACTTTTTCCTTGTGCATGGAGGGTAGGAAAATCTATTGTGTAATCATATATTCATAAACCCTAGACACCTATTTCTTAGACAATTCATTTTGGCTTAATGTGTTCCTATTCAACTGTTTTGGAGGAAGATTAGGCCTACTTTCTCCCCCACAGGTAAACTAAAAGAATAGAATCTTGGCATTGTACATCACTTACACCTATGCATGAAAAGGAAAAGAAAACCTACTTTTAGCAAGCTGCAGTCCAGCAGAAGAAGTAAAAATTGTTCCTGCTGAACAAGAGGAAATGAATCACTTATCTACTATTTAAAATGAGAAGGGAAAAAAACAAATGCTAAACTACAACATCATTACTATGATTTTCCTTTTGAATAAGGAGATTAAAAAATATGTGGTATCTTTAAGTAATTGGTGTGTATGTTTTACATAGCTTCAGAATACAGAGACAAAGATAAACTTCAAGTTATCAGAGCTTACCCAATGGCAGAACTAGTTATAGCTAATGCTTTAAGATCTGCTCTCCTAAAGATAATGAATTTATTGTTGAATTGTCTATGTCTAACAAATTTACAGTACTTCACAAAACTTATTTTCTGTTCATTTCTTCCTAATGTGGCTTTATCTTACAGAACATACATTTAGGCACCATGTAGCTGATGAGCTTGTTCTACCATTTGATTAATGTGTATAATGAATCACAAAATGCCACAAGTGGGGAACTGCATTTTGTAATAGTGTAATAATGATTTTGTATCTTACATCCTCCAATGCTGAGAATAAAATGGATTATGTCTCTATCCTGCTGCCTTCATTTCTATATATAAATTCCATTTATACACATGTCCCATCAAAATTATTCAGAAGGGAATGTGCCTCCTTTTTTCAAACCTGAAGTAAATTGGGCTTTATGGGGGAAAATTATTATGGTCCCATAGAATAGAACACAACTACGTCCTCTAAGCCATAGTGCAGAGCTAATTTTATTTCTCCGCAGAGACTTTCATTCCTTCAGGCTAGAGCAGATATCAAAGCTCCTTCATCTATCTTCCTGGCTGTCTGAGTCCTCTGACCTTCTGAAGCTCACCCTGCCCAGACCCAGCACATCAGGGAAGGTGTGCAGTGCCACATCTGTGTATGGTGTGGCAGAAGGCAGCTGAACCACTAAGGTTTTGATGGTCCAGACTTCTCTGAACCCCTGAAGCTAGAATACTTTTCTCCCTTTAATATGGAAATAGCTTTCCAACTGCTCAGCAGGTGCATAAATCATATTATGGCATTCAGCCCAGTGCCGTAACACAGATGTAGTTTCAGTTTACTGTTTATCTTGGCTGATACATTAAAATTATGTCCTCAATCACCCTTCATTCACTTCAGTTTCATTCAAGTAGATAAACTTGTAATGTAGTGGTGAAATTACAAATTTATCCATGATGTATGTGTGTGTTGTGAGTGCTGAGTGTGCTCACATCAGAAAGAAGAAATTCATGGTTGGATTTCTCAATGATTTCGCTTGAAGCATGCAACCTGCTCAAACTGAAGGGCTCCAAAAAGATAAAAAGTTTAGTAAACACACATACTGATTAATTTGTGTTGAATCATTGCTTAAATTTATGAAAAAGAACAAGCCAAGTGTCTACGTACACTTCATAAACTAGAAAAAAATATATTAGAAAATGGAAAATACAAAACCAAAATATTAGCAGTTAAACAGCTTAAACTTCATTCATGTGATAAGTATGAAATTCAATTCATTTCATATCCTGATTTTAAAATACCTACAGCTGGAAATAGCTTCAATAGCAACACTCGTTTCCAGCCAGAAAATCCAAATATTAGCTGTATGAAGTTAAATCTTTTAATCCCAAAATAAGATGCAAAGTCCCTAAAAGAGTGAATAAATTTTAATATCAGAGGAATAATTCTTCCTGATTGATAAATGTATGATGCATATCAGTACTAGGAGAAGATTTATATTATTTTTATATTTCCCATATAAATTATGGCCAAATATTGGCATATAAATTCAAATAATCCCCAAAACAAAAAGTATTTCTACAGCAGGGAATTTTCTGTAGATTCAAAAGCAAAATGTGGATGTCTTGTTTATTTGTCATTTCTCTGTATAGAGGATCTTCTGTCTCATCACTGAGTTTGTTTGGAATATATTGCTAAAAATAGAAGCAAATTAAAGGATTTCTCTTTACAGCTCACCAGCTTTTATCTAATCAGAATGCCTTTGATACTGATTTCTATTCTAATTCATCTATTTATATTGAATTTGCTTTTCTTTTTTTTTTTTCTTTTCTTTTCTTTTTTTTCTTCTTGGCCATGTGCTCACTATCAGTGATGGTTTTGTTTAAACATAAATTATCCTCCTCTAGCTCATAGCCTCTCTTGATGGAAGCCAAGTACACCACTGAACTGAGAGCCATAAACTACAGAAAAGTAGAAGTAGAATCCTCACTGAGTTCCTAAAGTATTTTTTAAAAAACACATTATAACACAGAACTTCCCTTTCTCTGTGGGATGTGAAGAGTGGGAAGAAAAGTCTCATTCAAACATGAAGTGTCTTAAATAAGAGCATAGGGAATACAGAAAATGGCAAGGCAAAGAAATTGCTTTCTGTATCAGTCCTGTCTTTTTTACAAATGTATTTCTGTAGAAAGTCCTTTAAAGATTTGTAAGTGTGGCTGCTACAAACACCCATTTTCAGGAGGTCATAACATGGATAGAAGAATTTGCTTGAGGCCAAAACAAGATACTGACAAACTTAGGACTGCATCAGGAGAGAGGCTTCAGGTGAGGACATGGAAATACTAGTGCTATTAGAGTATAACTGTCTGGTACAGTTATGTTCACCCAACAATTACATTTGCAGCAATCTGAAGGGAAAGACCAGGATTATGAACAGTTGATTTTAAGAAAGAATGCTAGAAAAGCCTAATTTGTTGAGTCTAGTTTAAGGAAAAAAATGCTGAGAGGGATATGTTTGCTGTTTATAAAGACATTGGAGTAAAATCACAAGACAAAAAGCACTACCTTAGTGTGGTTGGTTGACCTTGACCGGGCTCCAGGTGCCCAGTAAAACTACTCTTTCTCAACAGAACAGGAGAAGAAATCATGATGAAGAAGTTTGTGAGTCAGTATAAAGGCAGGGAAATCACTCTCCTGTCATGGCCAAAACAGACTAGACTTGGGAAAGTGATTTATTATCAATCAAGAATAGAGTAGAATAGTGTGAAATAAGAACAAAACTAAAAACACCTTCCTCTACTTGCTTCCATCCTGCCTTCTTCCCCAACTCAGCTTCACTTCTAACTCTTCTACCTCCTCCCCCTGAATGGCACAGGGGGCGGCAAGTCTGGGTTATGATCAGTCCGTTACCCTTAGTCTCTGCTGCTCCTTCCTTCTCAGTCTTCCCTTGCTCCAGCATGGGGTCCCTCCCACAGGAGACAGTCCTTCATGATCTAGTCCAACATGGGTCCTTGCCACAGGCTATAGTTGTTCACCAGCTGATCCAGCATGTGTACTTTCCAAGGGTGCAGCCTTTCAGGAACAGACTGATCCAGCATCTTAATCAATCAAGAACTGACATAGATAATATACAAGTTCTTTTTCCAGCCTGTAACCTAATGGCCATTATTGACAGCAGAAAATTAGTGCATTCCATCATCTATCATCTCATTTATTATTTTTTTAGGTTTTCAGTTGAGGAGCTTCTGATTTTACTTGACATCAGTCAAAAAAATTTCTTCTGAGAAAATGGTGGTAAACCTAAGGGCCAATACTAAAATCAGTGGGTTCAGAAAATCAGAAATTGTCATCAGTTAAATAAGTAACATAGAACTTATGTTTACTAGATTGGATAAATTGCACAACATTTCACCCAATGTGACAAAAAAAAACAAAACAAAACCAAATCAGGACTATCATCAAACATACAAATGAAGGCTTTACAAAAAGAAAAACAATGGATAATTGGAATAGTGTCTGCAATCTGCAAAGAGGGTCTAATTTTGAATAGACTGGGTAAAAAATAAAACAGAATTAATCTTTTCTCCTTGCCATTGTCCTCAAGGTCAACTGTTTTATTTTAGTGAGATGGCATCAATAAATTTCAATGCCCCCTTTTGTGAGACACTAAATCTCAGTCCTGAAGGCATTTAGAATTAATTTATTATTTGTTCTGATGAGACAAGATATGTGAGTGAAAATAATTCTTAACACATTTTAAGGGTAAGCTTAACAATATCAATTCCAGCAGGTTTATGTAAGCTCACTGTAAGTGACAAGGCCATCCACACAAAATCAAACAACTTTCCAAACTTCCAAATGTCAGTAAGAGCTACTCAGACAACACAACAACAAGGACAGGCAATTCCAGTTTTCAAAAATCATCTTTGTATTACCCACCCAGAAATTGCTGGGTACTCAGTTAATCATCCATGTTTGTGTATACAAGGCTTTAACTAGTGGTTAAGAAGGAAGTGTATTATTTCTCAGAATGAACAGGCTACAACATAGTAGTTTCTTTCTTAAATGAGAAACAGAGGTTAAGCGTAAACATGTAGGCACATGCTTTATGTAACCCATTATAATAAGTAATTACACAAGTAAATATCATTAACCCTTTCTTTTCTGTTGAGAATTAAATAGGAAATGCAAAAATGTAAATATTGAAATTGTTAATTTAGGTGTCTTGTAAGAGACCAAAAGCTTTCACTAAACTGGGAAAAAATATAATCTATAAATAATTAACTAAATAAATTTTAATTAAAAGAAGCTTTCTGATATTGTTCCATCTAAAACAGTCTAACACAAAGACTTCTTGAGTCATTGCAAAGATACAACAGCTAGGTATTTGAGGACTAATTTTAAAGCGTAATGAAAAGCTTTTAGCTTTTATATTGAAATTTTGTACTCAGAAATTTCAAAGTCAACAGTATTATGTCCAATTTTGCAAATGGAAAAATTATTTAAATATTACTGAGCAAAAAAATGTAAGTTTAAAGTACCTTTGTTATATAAAGCTTTGCTGAATTTTTTCACTTTGGAAGGACTGATAAGAAACATTCGCAGACCTCCACCTTACATATTATGCAGCCTATAAGAGGCTGGTAGGGAATAAGATTCTGATGTTGCAGACAATTGGAGCAAGTGTATATAACATGACATTATTTCACAATACTCATTGAAACGACAGTTATCATGTATTTGTATTTATGTGACTGCATGTTACAATATACTTTAGATCAAAAAAAAGTTCTCAATATCTAAGTGAATAACTTGAAGTCATACAGTTACAGATACACATACAGTTAAATATCAAGTTAATGCACAGCAGCCACTTTTTGTCCAACATTCAAGCCTAAAGTATTTTCATACTCTTCCATTGGACACAAGATATTAACAGGAGTAATAACTGACCTTCAGTGTGTCAGATTTTGCTGTAACTCATACCTGACTGGGTAAATCGTTTACTGAGTTTACAGAAGACTAAAGAGATGTCTCCACCGGAATGAAATTTTTCTCCCAATGTCAAGTCTTTGAGGTCTACCAGAAACTTCAACTAGTGCATAAGACCCCTGGTTTTCAGCCACTGGAATAAAAAAGAGATAAAATTGTCAAGCAGCTATGGACAAACTTACTAGGTACACTTGGCTGTACTCACTTAAAAAAAAATAATATATATTTGTAATAGCAAATATAAGAATGCAAATGTAAGAAATTTGTAACAAAATATTTACAAATAATAAAAGAAACTTAAAAAATCACCTACAGCATAAATATCCCTTACAGAAAATCAAACAAATTTTGCTAAGAAAATCTAACAAAAGTATTTTTAATTGAGGTCTATAAATACTGCCCTAAGAAAAGCACCCAGAATCCTATAATTGCTTAGAATCTGGTAGACCATGTTCTCCTGATAAGCCATAGTATAGCGATGGCATGGGTTAGAGCCAGTAACATTTTAACATCTGGCTGTCAGCTTTAAGAAACTTTACATCAATTACACTTACTGCTGTAGATTAGATCCCACGTGTCATACTTCTTTGTCCTCTTGATCATTCTAGTTCTTTGAAAACTTTGTACTCTTCTAGTTCATTAATCTTTTATTGGGAAGAAAAAGATCCCCACTTTCCTACTCAAGCCAAATCCATTAGCCACTAGATTCTTTCATCTTTCTACAAAATTTCCATTATTTTATCATCATTCCTGACACTGAAATCACTTGACTGAAAATATTACCTAAGGATTTCTGTGGGGTTTTCTAGATTTTGTATCTAGAATCACATAATAAAATATATGAAGCTATTAGTCTATGGTCCAAAGCTACAGTCCACAGTCAGCCTCATCAGTCAGAAATTAGTTTCAGCATAGATATCTCTTGATATTTTTACAGCATTGTATTTGCATAAATCTTTTGGGACCTCAACATCTTATCTAGTGAAGTCAATGGAAGATCTACCTTTGATTTAGTGCTCATAGAAATAATCCTCTGAATTGGAAATATCGGTTGTATTCGGTTCAACGATAACCAGAAGCAAATAAGCATGGAAACCTTGTTACAGAATATGTTAGAGTGTATAAGAGAAATAATGTGTGTTGATTTCTTAACCTGTCCTCTGAAAGGTAATGTTTGGAAATTTAAAACGCACCAGTCATGTATTATTTGAACAAGTCTATTTTACTTAATATAAAATCAATTTACTGTTTATTTTGAGGTCATAGCACCAGGTTAGATGTTGTTCAGTCTCATTTAAGAACTGGAAATTATTGCATTTGGGTTTAAAAGAGCTTAGTTTGCAAGGAATAATGTGACACTTCTCTATTATCAGTAGTTTTTGCCTCAATGTTACATCACCTAGTAGTTCTGAATTAGCTATTACAAAAATCAATAAAATACCCCATCTAACATAACATGGATGTCCCAATGACCAAGGTTTATAGGGTAATTCTCAACTAAGTTCCTCATTCTTTCTCAAATGTGAATATTGCATCAAGAAGTTGATTTTAATGACTATCACTTCAGTCAAGAGCTATAACTTTACATCTGTCCTTTTCATTATAACCATATCACTGTGCAAATGTAGTTTCTGCCTGTTCACATCTTAGTTCAGTCTGCCTGTTAATTACATAGCAATGCAGTAACTCCTGAATTTCTCATTTTGATTTGTATAATAACTTTAATCACATTATGGCAAACATTGAAGAAAATATTCCATATAAAGACTAAATGTGTCTTTATAATCTAAGAAAGTCCCACGTGTGAAGCTGTAAATCCATCATACTATCACCACCGCATAGCTCTGTGGCTAGAGCCCCCTGGTCTACAATTCAGTTCACTAGCTAATGCAGCCGTGGATGACCACAGAAAACAGAATGGTTTCATTTGGAAGGGTCCTTGAGGATCATCTAGTTCCAACCTGCCATATTCTACATATTTTCCCAGTGAAATATATTGTGTATTTAGATAAGAAGTGTCAGAAGCATGATTTTGTCTACAGAAAGCATGATCTATTTGCATATTTCAGACAGTGCTTAATTTTGGAGACACAGACAGCAGAGTTATTAACCAATGTTACCTAATTTTTACAGCTCTATTGTCTCAAGAAAGACTTGTTTTCAAAAACACAACCAAAAAAAAAAACAAACCAAACAAGAAATAGGGATTAGTTTTTCTCATTTCATCCTTATTTTATGCAATAAATGTGGTCCCTGACACATCTGTAAAGAGATTACATTTTGTATTATGTACTGTCAGACCAATGCAGACCAATTGAATGTATAGCATTGACAATTATTGCTGTGATGGTAGATAACTTGCTTTTATTTTGTATTTTGCATCAGAATTGTCTCCTTACTAGAATACATCATCAGAGCAATGGCTCTTCGTGTTATCCATCACTTCAGCAATGTTGCCTAGTGTTATTCATCATAAAGGCAGTGACACTTAAAGTCATACATCATCAAACTGATAGTCCTCCATGTACAATGCAAAAAAAGTCTTTCTTGATATTGTAGGAGTGTTGAAGAATTTATAGGAAACCTTTCAATGATTTCTAAAGAAAATAAATTATTTGTAAAAAATAACCACACCACCTAATAGTATCTAATCTGCAGAGATTTAATAGCACATTTTTATTTCATGAGGTAGCAATGTGCTATTAAATCTCTAGCAGAAAATTTCTAGGGGAAAAATAAAAATTCTTTTTATAGAATAATTGTGAGTGGAAAAAGTGCACAAAACAAAACTGTCAAGATGAGGCTCCAACAGTAAGTAACCCAACTTCACTTGTCAGAATTCAGATTTCTGAACAATATTTGTTATTGTTAGTCTTTGACTGATCTGCTGAATTCACAAGTTCTCTGAGAGGACATTTATTGAACGAGGATAATAAGGACTCTTGCAAATTGCTTTTAATCAGTCTAGCAGAATTAGAATTTAAATTTTATGTCTAACCTACATCACAAAGACATTCCTTCCCAGAGTTCTTATCTATCAATTTTCCCTCTTAAAGAATGTGAAATCTGCCTTTGAGAGCATCTTCAGTTCCTTTTTTGGAAAGAGAACACTTTTTTTTTTTTCAGAAGTGTAACTACAACAGAAGACATCATACACAAAAGAGACAAAATACAACTGTTTCAGCACCTGCAAAATCAACATATTGTTTTGTAACCTGGTGATAAAAATCACAGTGATATTTATATTGCTACCTGTGCTTCCTTTTTCTTGGTATTCTTTGATGCATGCTGAGACCTTTCCATTCTGTATCAGAAAGCTGAACAGATATATCCAGGAAGAAGTTTCATCATTTTGTAAACTATGTTAAGGTCTTTGACCTTGCAAGTTTGTGGTGATGCATTATATAATTTATGTCACCATACAATGTTATTGTATCTTGTCACAAATGTATGTGCAGCTATTTATGACTTTTTCAAAACTTACTGTTAAACCCCTGTATGTTACACATGCCACACAGCTTACTTATTTAACAAAGTAACTAAAGCATCTCAAAGTTGTTCCATCCAATCTAATGTTTAAATCATGGGTCATTCTCGCAGTATTAACTTTTTATTTGTAGCCACTTCATTCACTATTAACTTTGCCAGCTTTAGTCTTTGTGAAACAGCTAAAGCAATTCCACAGTAATAACAACCACGAATATCTTCATACAGTCTTATCTTGGGCAATTTCCAGATTCTCCAAAGAGTGTTCCTCTTTAACAAATGACACAGATAAACTTTAGTGCTTTTAAGCCACAAATATTTAGTGCCCCAGGAAGAAAAATAATTTTAGATATTTAAACTGAAAAGCTGTTTCTGGTATTTTTAATGCTATTAAGCATTACTATTAAGAAGTAAATCAGCTAAGACTGTATAACACAGGTTACAGAATTCAAAGTGAATGTTGAAGTGTCTACCATGAGAGAGATTATCAAAGCTCCTTACCAAAAAAAATATTGTTTTCATTGTATTTAACTCCCAGCAGCAGCAACAAAGCAGTGGACATTAGTTACTACGTGTTTGTTGTTTATTAGGGAATTGGAACATAAAGTATGTGGTTTTGTATGTGCTAGTACTTATTGACCAATGTCTACTCTGCCCATTAAATAGAAATTTCCCTTCTGTTTCTGATTCTTTTACTTTCTAATGGCTCTGTTATTTTCTCTTTTTTTAAAAAAAAAAAGAAAAAGAAGAAAAAAAAAAGACTATCTCGTAACCTAAAGGGAAATTGTATCTAAAAAGCACGTCTAATAATATTGATTTTAAAGTGTTCTTTAATTTAAAATACAAAAGTAATTTTTATTCATCACTATTTTTTCATTAAAAAGTTATTGTGAAAATAAACTTGCATCTATATCAGCCCTGTTTAAGTTATAGTATCTCTGTTTCTGTCTGAAACTATTAACCATACTGTGAAGTTACAAAGACAAATCTAAAAACCTCTGACTTCTTTGGCCTGTGGCATAGATATTGGATTTCTGTCTCAATTTCTGATACAGCCAAAGAAGTGTTAAAAAGTCTTCAAACAGTTGAGAAAAGAAGTAATCAGTTAAAAATACATTTTCCCACCTATGGTATTAAACTTAGATCTTTATCATATTACAATTTTTTTGACCCTTCTGGCCATATTCCTTCATAGTAGTTGGATAATCACTTCTTCAACACAGTACTTTTCAAAATTTATTTATTACAATCAAAGGAAATAAAAGAAAATAAAGGAAAAAAAAATAATAGAGTAAGAAAAAAAGTGAAAGATGCTTTTTTATATTGTTACTATAGGAGTTTTTCTCATTTACAAGCCAATAGATATTGGCTAGAATTTGGCAGTTCATCTATTTTTTCTGTTTATCTTCATTTGTACTGGTTTTGGCTGGAACTGAGTTAAATTTCTTCACAGCAACTTGTAATGGGCTTTGGATTTTTCATCAAAGTAGTGTTGATAACACAGGGATGTTTTAGCTATGGCAGAGCAGTGCTTGCACAGCATCAAGGCCCTTTCTGTTTCTTGCTCTGCCACGCCAGCTAGCATGCTGGAGGTGCACAGGAAGCTGGGAGAGGACACATCTGGGAGACCTGACCTCAGCTAACCAAAGAGATATCCCGCATCTTGTGACATCGTGCTCAACAATAAAATTGCAGGGAGAAGAGAGGCTGGCCAGGGCTGTTATTGCTCACAGACTGGCTGGGCATCAATCAGTTGGTGGTGAGCAATTAAGGGTTTTCTTGCATCACTTCATTTTCATGGGCTTGTTTCTTTTCTTCTTTATTGTTTTTGAATTTTTGTGTTTTGGTTTTTTTTTAATTATTAAACTGTATTTATTTCAACCCATAAGTTTTCTCACTTTTACCCTTCCAATTCTCTACCCCATCCAACTAGGTGGGGGAATGAGCAAGTTGCTCACTGCCTATTAAAGGATGGTGCCTCTCCTATAATACTCATAAGGTCTGGAATTGAGAATTCTCAATTCCTTAAAACAGGATTTTTAGTTTCAGGAAACAGTAAGGACATCATCAAATAAGGCTGGTGTTAGTCAAATACTTATTCTCTGAACAAATGAGATTATTCCCAGGAAAACAGCAGATTAGAGAGTTTTGGGAAAAGCAGGAATGAGTTCTGGTCAGAGAAACTGAGCGGAATTTTAAAAGAAAATCTATCTAGTGGGGTAAATTCTCTAACCAAATTGATACAGAGCCAGACAGGAAGACACTAGCATGAAACATTCCAGATACCAAAACTTTCTGTCTTTAAAGAAATTAAGGCCCACAAAAAAGCTTTTGAGTATTCTTAAGGAATTAACATAGATTAATGTCTTGAATTTTATGGCTGTATGTTACAGCAAGTACACAATGCAATAGCCTTTTTGCATCCAGTACCTACCTTGCCCAACATATTACCCTTCTGACTGTAAAGACTTAGATGAGGTTAAAAAGTCAATGACATAAGCAAATGACAGTGTCTAAAATGTTCTATTTATCTTTGCTTTCTCATTCAGGTGTAATTATTCTTTGCATTTTTCGGCCCTGGCTGACATTATCATGTGTGCTTGCAATTTACACTAAGTATTACTTTGCAAGAATGGATTGTGAATCATGAGAAGGATGTTCATCACTTGTCTAAAGTATACTGCTTGCTCAATAATTTTGAAAAAGTCAAGAATAAAATCCATAGCTACAGTTTGCTTTTGACTGTATTCAGCTGGGGATGTGAGGTTAAGAATTTAAATAAATTTGCACTGACTTTTCATTAGGCACCAGAAGTAGCTCTATGTAACATTTAAACTAAAAGTAATGTTTCCTTAAACTCTCCTATGCTTTAGTGCAATACCTATGTAATATCACTTAAAGCATTGGGGAAGTGGCATTTTATAGGAAATATACAGGAAATATAAAATAATACATTTTAAAGTAGAACTACTATTTCAATCAGGTAATATTTACTCACCTAGAACAATGTTTTTAAATGATGTGAAGGAAAGAAACTGAGTGTTTTAAAAGTTACACTAACATTATTATAGCTTTAGTGAGTCTAGAAGAACTATGCTTTTATTTCCAGGTAACTAAATTGTGGGAAATTTCAGGAATAGCCATAATCATTATTCAGCTATTGTGCAATTTCTGTTTAGATATAAAAAGGACTTTCCTGGCTAGTAACCAGGCAATTATTCACGTTTAAATAAACATAGTTTTATTGCCACCGGGTAAGATAAGATTATTGTGTGGATGTCTAGCCCACATCATACAAATTACAAATCTCAATTCTAGCTTAAGTATTTTGCCTGTGTAAGTAATTAAAGATATAAGAATGAAAGGCCTAGTGTAAATGGGGTAGCTAAAATTTATTGACATTTTAAAATCTTTTAATAGAAGTTCCTTACCAAATGTGAGAGTCTGAGAAATCACTGGCTGATTAATACTGCAAACTGTTATAATGAATAAAATGTAAGACTAGGAATTGAAGAAATGCAAATAAATAAGAAAAATATATGCTACTTTCTCTCAGAGTGAAAAGTATCCTGCTTCAAGAACAGTTTTGCAGGGTTTCTAGTTAGTATGTCTCAGAAAGAAAATTATTTAATTGTAGGGTGATTTGGGGGATCAGGACTGTTGAACATATTTAAACAGTGGCTTGAAAAAAAGAAGTGAATAAAGAAGTTGGAAAAGGGGCTGTTCATGAGGAGTTATTTTTTGTGTTGAATGCTACAGGCTCTAAGATTGTAAAGAATTAATTAAGTGGGACAGTGCAATGATAAAATTGTGTAGCAACAATGGCAAGCAAAATGCATGGAAGTGATTAATTTTGTCTGCTTATATACACTGATAGCTTCTTAGTGACTAAAAACACTGTGAAAAGAAAACTGAGCAACTTTAAGGACAAGCCGAATCTGATGAAACATACAGCAGTCATAAGGATAAACATGCTATATAATAAATACAATTAGAAATGGACCAATAGACATTATATATAACTGTCTTAAGTGCACGTTTGGGATGACCATGTTAAGGCTAAAAAATTTCTTTTCACACTTAATCATCAAACATTTCTCTACTGATAATGTCCACAGAGCTATTTTAATCTCAGGACATTCCTTGTATAAGTGATGTTCAAGCAAAGTATACCGGAAAAACATGTAGAGACATTTAGGAGATACTAGGTCCATGCCTTCAAGAACAGACCTGCAGTTTAGTATGAAATCTAACAATCCAGTTATTCTGAAAGTCCCTCTGTACTATTATCAGCGCAGCTGACCACTTCAGAGGTGTTTCTGATACTCTTAGAAAAAACAGCATGGACACTATGAACCTTTAGAGGAATGAAACAGGGTCATATCTGTTCACTAGGTTACCTAGCAGTAGAAACAGAAATATTTTTTGTCTGTTTACTTTAACTGGCATTAAAAAAAAATGTGGCTGGACATTTCCAGCCATATTTTCCGGAAGCATTCTTTTCAACACTAATATTCTCAAGACAGTAACAATAAATCAAATTGTAGAAATACGTATGTAGGTTTGTGGTATACTGAATTAAAGGTGGTGGGGATGGATATCTTGTATTCAAATAAATAACTAACAATGTAACGAAATCTAGGGTAAAAATAAAGCAGCAAAAACTTAGTTTCTCTGCGGCCCTCCTTCCAGAAGGGATACACTCTCCTTTTTTTCCCTAATTTCCACCTTAAATTCTCTGTTTATCCGGGCTGGTCTTTTTCCCCAGCAGCTTGTCTTTCTATACATGGGGACAGCCCATTCCTGAATATTGAAGAATTCCTTCTTAAGGCACGTCCAGCCTTCCTGGGCTCCTTTGCCTTTTACAACTAAGTCTCAAGGGACTCTGTCAATCAGACTTCTAAATAGGTCAAAATCTGCCAAGATTCGTTCTGCTAGTGCCCTTCCTTACCTCACCCAGTACTGAAAACTCAATCATTTCATGGTCACTTTGCCCAAGACGGCCACC
>VZRW01001066.1:10875-79630 GCA_013398125.1 Aegotheles bennettii | reverse complement strand
TGTGATTCTGTGATTCCGTGATAGCAGCAAAGCAGTCCTTATTAGTCCTTATTCCCTAAGTCTAACCTGTGGCAGATCCACCCTATGTGGTTGCACAGAACCAGGATGCAATCTTGCCCCGAATTGCTACAGGGAATCAGAGATGCCCATCAATACTGATCCAACAGAATGGCTCTTCTATCTTGCCCCAGACCTCAGCATGCAGACTTGAGCGTCAGTCCAGACTGAAAGGCAAGGCTGTCACAGAAGCATACCTGCAGATCCATCAGTGTCTGGGCAAATGCAAATTAGAGCCAGCAAACTCACACCTCTGAAGGCGTCCTCAAAGCCTATGGATTTATATCCAAGAGCAAGCCGTTGAAGCCTGAGGTTTCTTGACTCCCCTTTTATCACACATTGTCCAAGCTCCCACAGTAACCCTCTGAACACAGCTGAGGTACCCACACACAGGTATGTAGGTCTATTTCAGAGGTCTGGAGGTGTCCTTCTGATCCTGGGTCACATCCACCAGACATAAGTGGATGGATACCTTGGATATCTTAAGGCATCTCAAGTCCAGCTAGATGCCTACGACTAGGTCACAGAATTGCACCCACTGCACATTACCCAACACAATCAATGGGGATTCAGTTCTACCTAAAGCAGATGCCTCCTGTTTGGACCCTCTGTCAGTTCTACTGTCTAGATCTCCACTAAGGATAAAAACATAAACCTGTATTGCACATATAAGTATCCTGACAGAGCATCTAAATCTATGCTGTGCGTCTTAGGGGACATGGATCCCAGCCTCAGTGGCTTAAAATGATCTCTGACAATTGATTTTTTGATTTTATTTAGATTTTAGTATTCTGCAAATGTAGATTTTTGAGGTTGGCCTAACACACAGTCATTTATTTTTCCCCAATTGTTAACACCCTCTTTAAATGACACTAAATCTGATGCAAGTCAGAGGAGTGTCCAGGTGGCACGAGAAGTTTTTGCATACAGAACCAAAGGGTTCAAATCTATCCATACATTATAACAGCATCCTTAACAGACTGGCAGAAAACCTCACTGTGCACATTGGGGATCACAGACATGTTGACTTATAAATCTGAACCAGAGCCCTTCTGCCAAGGAGATCTCAGGAGGAACAGAAGAGTGAAGTCCTCAGTATCTCAGCATGACGAGCCAATTGCTCCAAAATGGGATAAACCTTTTACTCTACTACAGAAAAGCTACAATTTGCCACAACAGCAGCAACTTCCCCACAGGGTAATGGAGCATCTTGCTGACTGTCCCTAGAACATGTCTTATTGAGGGTGCCTGTGAATCTTGCCTCCTTTGGCAGTTTGTATATGACAATCTTGCTTAAAACCACTGAAGAAATGCTATTCTGCATTCCTTGTTTACATCTCTGGTATTATTTCTCTGTTCCCTATTTGTCAAAGTAGATTTATAAAAAAAAACACAAAACAAACAAATGCCCCCAAGAATCAATCCTAATGGTATTTTCTATCAGCAAACATTCAGATTATGATTTAATTTTAGCCAGAAAATAGTTTATACAGTACATTTCTCAGTACTATTGTCTAAGAGTCAAAACAGACAATCTTTTATAGCTTGGCTGTTTGCCATGACAACTTTCCTGGTCCAGTTTCCATTTATTAATATTTATTGTTGCTTTTTTTTAACCTATTTACAGCAAAATATGGTGTTATTAAGGGATTGAGAGTGTCATATAAAGCGATCGAAAGTGTCATAACAGACAAAGGCAACATGATGAAGACCAAAATGGCTCTAAATTTCCAAAGCAAAATTCTGTATGGTACATAGCAAAAATACTGATGCTGTTGCATTTCTCAGATAATAGCATCACTACTTATAGTCCCAAGTGTCATCATTTTATTTCAGCTGTAGAATATTGTTTGTAGAGACTCTAAAGAATCTCTGGGGATAAACCTTTCCTCTGTCTGATAATATAAACTTCAAATAGGTTGGCAAACAGGACCTAGTTGAATCATCAAGATTCACTGATCAATCTTCGTATTGGACTTCAAGATCAGATATTTTTCTTTACTTTTTAAAATTCGTATTTTTCAACTCAGTGGAGTTTCTTCTATTCCTTATTATTCACTGGGCCATCATCTTTGTATGCATGTGCCCATATGCCAGGCTAGCCAGGCTCCTTGTAAACCAGAGATCAGCTGAAGCCTGAGGACAAATTTTGGACAGATGCTGTCTTTATGACCAGTAAATACTGGAATTACTGGTTAGAAACTCTATTGCCTAAATTATTCATAAGGTCAAACTGCATTGCTATAGTGATGCTGGGCCTTCTACTGCAGAAACAAATGTTATGACTAGGATGGTGCTGCAAGTGATGCATTTTGCTGCTTCTGCAGGATCATACCTCTAAAAATGTACGACTGGAAGAGGCCAGGGACTGCACCCAGAAATCACCAAGGATGGATCCATCACCTTTAGCTTTAAGCCTGTCCCTTACACTCCCTTTATGGTAAACTAAAAGAAAATGATTACTTCAAAGTCACAATCTGTCCAGGTTCAGACTTCTACTTTCTGTGAAACAGGTTGGTGCCCCAGCAATATCCATTTTCCTCCTTTGGCACTCACAGGAAAGCAAATGACCAGACCAGATGACTCTAACCCCATGTATGATTTCCCTATACAGTGTCAAACAATGTCCACAGACAAACTCTGAACCTGCCAAGCACTTTCATTCAGTGTTGTAGACCAGCTGGGGCATTGAAGACCAGATTTGCCCAAAGTCCTAGGCTCCTATTTAAGCAAATGACAAAAAGGAATTCTTATTTTGGTATTTATTTTAAACAGTGTTCAGCACCTTCACACTCAGCAGAAAAACAAACAGCAAATGGCTGCTGGAAGATGTGATGGAAGCCTGTATGGAAATGCAATTCAACAGAGAATTTCACCACGGTTTTGCTTGGAACAGGATATGAGGATTTTCTGTGTTAGGAGCCTGATGTCTTTTTCACACTCAAACAACCTCTGGTTGCAAGGATGGGTAGGAAAAGTAGTTTCTATCATAAGTCTGTAAGTGGACAACTTGCTCTGGGTACAAGAATTTTAGGAGGTGTACAATGATTGTGCTGATCTTGTAACATTCAGGACAGAAGCTCATAACTAAATGTGCATGTTCATTACTTACTCTCAGTTATAATCCTGCTTAAAAATTAAAGACTAGCTCATTAGCTGGTAAATTGCATTTTATTTCTACTTAATTTATGAGTCCTGAGGTGTTTGGACAGGGCTTAACATGACAAAAAAAATGCTATATGCAACACCCTTTCACTTGCTTTTGGTGTGGCACACAAAACAGTCTATTTTAGAAAGCTTTCTTTGTGAATCAACACCATTAGCAATCAAAGAAACAGCTACAAGCATTGAGTGCAAATGTTTGAACTTCTATAATTTGCACGTCATTAATGAGCAGGCTGGCAAAGTTTGGTCATAAAGTCTTCTTTGAAAGTTCCCATTGCTGTTACAGCTTGAGTCATGGTAGCAATGGCGAGATGCCCGATTCCAACTAAGGAATGGTTTTAGGGAGCTAGGAGTTGCATCCAACACAGTGAACCTGGGGTTTGCCTGGCGCAGCATGAACCTCTGCTCACACAAGTCTCCCCCCTGTGTGGAGGCAGAGTTTGAATCCACTCTAGCAAGATCTCCCTTGTTCAGTGTACATCTTTGTGCCTAAGTCAGTGTTGTGGTTTGAGGGAGGCATGGGCAATATTTATGGCATCAATATGAGGACCTAGAGAGAGCGTGGTGATAGGACCCTGAGGGAGCTGGAGGGGGCTGAACAGAGAGGGGTCCATATACCCTCCCATTTCTTGCCATACTCTATAGAAGCCAAGAGGACAGGATGTCCACCCCTTCCTTGCCACTTCACTGCACTCAGACATCTCGGAGAGAGAATCTGTCATCAGCTTGCCATGTGCTCTGCAGGATCTAAATCCATTNTTGTTCAGTGTACATCTTTGTGCCTAAGTCAGTGTTGTGGTTTGAGGGAGGCATGGGCAATATTTATGGCATCAATATGAGGACCTAGAGAGAGCGTGGTGATAGGACCCTGAGGGAGCTGGAGGGGGCTGAACAGAGAGGGGTCCATATACCCTCCCATTTCTTGCCATACTCTATAGAAGCCAAGAGGACAGGATGTCCACCCCTTCCTTGCCACTTCACTGCACTCAGACATCTCGGAGAGAGAATCTGTCATCAGCTTGCCATGTGCTCTGCAGGATCTAAATCCATTGGGTGATGGGAAGAACTTTGGACTCTTTCCCCACATCATCTCTGCTGAGGGACTTGGCACTCATCAAGATCAGGTATTGCATATATACTTGTATATTTTGTTCCTTCCCCAGCATGTTCTGTCTGGAGAAGAGGAGACTTAGGGGGACCTCATTGCTCTCTACAACTCCCTGAAAGGAGGTTGTAGTGAGGTGGGGGTCGGTCTCTTCTGCTGTGCCCATAGTGAAAGGATGAGAGGAAATGGCTTTAAATTGCAGCAGGGGAGATTCAGATTGGACATCAGGGAAAATTCCTTCACTGTCAGGGTGATTGGGTATGGGAATGGGTTGCCCAGAGAGGTGGTGGAGTCACTGTCCCTGGAGGGGTTCAAGAGGCATCTGGATGTGGCGCTGGGTGGTGTGGGTTAGTGGTGATGTAGGTACGGGTTGGACTGGGGGATCTTGAAGGTCTCTTCCAACCTCAATGATTCTAGGATTCTATGTCACTATCCCTTCCCTGTTCTGTTAAACCTGTTATAGTTTTAACTTCCAACCTTTAAGCCTCTCTCCCTTATCCCCCTTTCATCTTCCCCTAGGAGAGTGGAGAGGAGTAACAGAGAGCAATTCTGTTCTCTGGGTTGTGGCTCGACTTGACCACTAAACTGAGAGAGTCAGGTACTCATTTTACTTCTCCTCTCCCTTATTATTGGATTAGTGGACTGCCAGAATACCCAACACACTGGAGGTGTGCACTGTGGTTCTGCAAAAAGGACATTGAGCCCATTTACAAAACCAAGAAGATAACAAGAGGAGAAGGAGTCTGCCCAAGGGCATACAGAAAATGTATGCCAGTGCTTGAGAACAGGTCCTCAGAATTCAAGTCTAGTATCTGGAGGCTTAGAAACCAAGGAGTAAGAACAGTCATTTGTCACTGAATTATTGAATTGGGGAAGCAAAAGTAAAGTATCTTGTAAAATACAGATGGAGCCAGAGAGACAAAACCATCAAACACCAAGTCAAATAAAACTAGTTGCCTTGACTAGTCAGGGTTACCTTATTTTCTGCCTCTAACCTTCATGATCTGAATGGTTACTTTCATCATCTCAGTGAGTTGCAATAATCAGCAGAGTGACACGAACCAAACCGACAACCAGGGAAAATAACTCTGACCCCTTTGATTAAAAATAATCAATAATGCAGTGTGAAGGGCCTCAGCAGGTAGGAAAGGCTGATGACTCAGGGGGCACGATGGAAAAGGCCAAGTGAGCAAAACACAGAGCAGAAACTCCTCTCCCGTGGCTGCAGGGGGGTGGAGCGGGGACACGGCTGTGGCTCGCAGGCAAGCGCAATAACTCTGCCCAATATTGCAATCTCTAGTTCACTGACCCCAAATGATTACTGCCCTCCTCTCATGCGTTCAGTCATTTTTTGTCCTGATTCAGCAGAATTCAAGTGGGCAAGCCAAAAGAAACAAAACTCTTTAGCCCTGCTTAAAAAAGTGATTAAAAAGGTGAAATCACAGCCCTGCTGTCCCTCTGCTTCCCCTCATAATTTTTTAATGTCATATTGAAGAGTTGGCTTTAAAACCTCCTTCAGATCTAGCCACAGGAGTGGCCAACTCACTGATTCACTGTGAAATGGCCTCATCATCAGAGGGGCAGTTTGAGGCAAAAAAACCCCTGCCAGCAGACTTCACTGAATGCCTGTGCTGCAGCTCAGAATGGTGCCAAGGGAAGTGCTGAGCTCCTGAGAGCACTCTGGTGCTCTCACACCTTGCAGAAGCCCTCAAATCCCTGCTGTGGCCAAGCTATTAGTATCACATTAGGACAAAGATATTTCTTCAAAGAGAATAAACCCAGAAAAGAACCAAGAGCTCCAGGAATTTGCACTGGCAAAATTTTGCTGGTGAAGCAGGTAAAGTTGAAATTGTATTGTTTTCCCTTTATTTTCATTTCAGGAGGAAAAGTGGGTGGGTTTTCTGGGGACCTGCACCCAAGGAATCCCAAACCCTTTTTAAAATATTATTATTATTTTTATGTTTGTTTGTTTGTTTGTTTTTTCCATTTAGAATTGTCCATGTTGCTTATAAACAAGACAATGTGATCAAATATGTGTTCTGAATACGTGCCTGCCCCCGGTCATGGGAGTATCACATTCCCTGCTCAAGATGGATTTGGGAACTTGTGACAATCCACTCTCATGCAAGAAGTTCTGAATATATTTGCTGTGATATTTGGACCCATGCCCATGTTTGAGCCCTGCTATTCAGATCACTTCAGGCACACAGAGTCACCTTTCCTGGCCATTGCTCAGGCATTGGTGGCTCTTTGATCCCAATAACCACACCTAATCATCGTGGAGCAGGAAAGCAGAGAAGAGCCAGGCTTCCTGGTGAAGCTCAGACTTGTGCAGTCCAGCGTGTAAGCTACACCGAGATGCTAGAAATTCCTCAGTGTCTGGATGCAGGGAACTTCTCAGGTGCTACTTTGTTCTCTAGGTATGCTGGTCTTCCAGTCTGTTCCAGTATGATCCCACAGGTACCAGTCAGCTGGCAGGCTACAAACACCACCATTCTCAAGCCAGGCCCATAGCTTAGCCCAAGGTCAGAAAGTGACAGTGAACAGACTCTTAATTGCTCAAATATTCACTGCACAAAGCAAATTTTTGTATGAATATTTCATACTGGCAATTTTTAAGTAAATTGCTACTCTCCACTGAATCTGCTCTATGCAGAAGATGCCACCTGTGTTGGCCACTAGAAATTATGAAAATAACACCGGTCTTCCCAACACAAGGTGGATGGTTTGTTTGCAGTTTAAAATTATCTCCTGTTTTTGCTGCAGGCAGGAGCATTCTCTGTTGTTGACACTGCAATCCAGATGAGTTTCAATTCCGTTCAGCTGCACAAACATATGCACGTGTTCCTCTAGTAGTCAGCAACAAAAGCAAAACAGACTCAACTTCCATAAGCATCAAAGACAGCCCCCATACTTGAGGTATGTAAAAACGTTTGGCACAGTATGGAATATATAGCAACAGTTTCATTGCAAGATGCATCACACCAAAATCTTGATTGGACTGAGTGTTTGACATTCTCATGCAGCTACTACTGCTAACAGGGTTCATAAGTCACATTCCTTTAGCACATGTAACTTTAAGGGATACCATTCACTTCATATTATGATCTCATTATAACTTTCCCCAGAGGAACACTTGCAAAGGATGGAGTCATCCTTACCAGCCAAGGAAGATGAATGTCCAGTTTAAAAGGATCTAAAAGATTTGGACTCAAGGATGAAAAGGAAATAATTTTTTTCACCACATTTGCCAAGTTTCTGTTACAATAAAGCTCCTGCCTCTAGTGAGAACCTAGGTACCACACTAATGCAAACACAGTAGCAGTGTGATAGTATATAGATGTATGACTGTGACCAAGGGAATACATTTGAGATGATCCTAGCTGATTACTGGGATGCGGGAAGGGAGATAGCAGTGAATTCCTAGCAGGAGGCTGACTCCAGTTTCTAAGGGAAAGAGAAAGCAAATCCATCTACCACTGCAGGTGATGTCCCATCCTGTACTAAAAATTTAGGCACACCTTCAAAACATGCCATTCCTGTTTTCTTAGGTGATTGCATGAGTAGTGCAATCGGGAACAACAGACCACCTTAACCATTAGAGTTGAAGCAGTTGAGGTTACTGCTCCTCAGCTGACACCTAGGACATGCATTCTGTCTGCTGCAATCAGAAAATCAGTTCACCCAGACTGTCAAGGAAGAGTACAAAGAGCAGAAGGGGAGAGTCTACAACCTACACCGGCCTGATCCCTTGAGTGGCAAAGATCACCCCACAGGATGCCATTCCACATTCCCTGCAAGCTTAATTTTCAGCTACAGTTATCTCAACTTCTGTCCTGTGAAGGCTTCTTTCCCCACAGCTAGAAGAGATCACTTTTAAGACAGGGACCACCTAGGACTAGACAGCCATCAATTTCTGCTTCCCAGCAAACCCTTCACACTCCTACGGGAAACCTCTGATGGGAAACCTTCCCCAGAACTGGGGAACATAATATGAATGTGTAGAAGCAAAAATAAAATCTGGGTTTCTTTTACAGATACAGTGGCTTGTATCTTGAGGCACTTTGCATTAGGTTTTAGATAAGAATATTGACAAAACAGAACTTAACCCAAAGAGGGATTTAAAGATCTAACACTACCTCTCTTGCACTCACCAATTTAGGATTCGATACAGCTCGTACTCGCTGCTTAACAGCAGGACACCTTTAGATAATTTGATTCTGGCAATAACACTTCTTCTAATCACGGCAGACTCCCCCACCAGATGTTGTGCTCTGGAAGCCCTTGCTGTGGTTTCTCGCACTGTGGTGCCTTTGTAAATGCTGCAGCTTGTAGCTGCCACGTACATCATTATGATAAAAATTAAGACACTTTATGTGAAGCTTTGAACGCTTCTCTGAGGGGAAGCTGCTTTCTTATGTAGACTGGCAGAGACAGAATTGAATCTAATAAAGCTGTAATGGAAGAGATGAGGAGGAGAGAAACCTTGTTCCTTCCCACAAGGAGGTCCTTCCAGCCCACTGTCTGGTGGAACAAGGGATTAGTTCCCTAGGATTGCTCCCATAATTTTGGACAACCAATGGAAATCACAAGCTGCAGTTTGTTAACACACAAAATAAACTGAGCAGTGTTGCAGAGGTCCAAAACAACATTAAAGACTTCTGATGAATGTATATTTTTCCCTGCAGGTGATGTCTTCAGAGGAATGTGGTGTCACCAGAGCTGCTACAAAGCAGCTGCTGTCCGAATGGGAAGTAGGTGCCATTAACCAGCCGTGCACCCCAAACACATGGCTTTGTTTTTCATGGAGATTTTGTCCCTAAAGAAGTAAATCTCTATCATTGGTCCTCCTAAGCCAGTCTGTATCAAGTGTCCCAGAACACAGCCCCTGCTACTGCCGTGACCACAAGGAAAGGAAGGTCCCAGAAGGAAAGTCTTGCTGCTGAACTTGTCCCTAAGTCTCCTGATTTGGGAAGCATTCAGTTGGATGACAGGAGTCCAGTGGTCCATGTCCCTGCTCCACGAATGAGTTCTCCGCTTTTTCTAGCACCTGTCCTATATAAACATGAACACACTGCAGGAGCTGCAACCAAACCTCTCTGCACCCCTGTTCCCTAACAGGCACCACAGCCTCTCACCTCCACTGCTACAGTCTCTCAGTCCTCCATGCTACTGGAAGGAAAGCAGTTCCACATTCATTCATTCAAGTCATTTTGAGGATCTGCAAAGTTCATAAGTAGCCAAAGAAGATTAATTTTGACCTTTTTATTTGAGTAAAAGTTTAAATTTGCCATTGGAGTTTCGTTTTTAATCATGTGAACTAAACAGTGATCGAAAACTCATTTTGTCGATACTTTGTGTTAACAGGAACTGAACACTTCAGCCAGTCAGTGACTAATCCTCAAGACCATTTTCTCTATGACTGATTTATTTATCCGTAGTACAGTGCAATTAAGAGAATAAGTCAGGTTTGAGCCAAGGCACTAGCTGCAAGACAACAATGTTGCTGAGTCAGCAGATGTATGCCCCAGGTAGATGCTCAACCTGCTCCTTGCAAGATCTGGGATTCCAGCTTCATGCTGCTTCTGTATATATGCAAGTTTCCAGCTCCCTTTAATCACAGTCCAACCCGCTCTGTGCTTCCTTCTCTATCAGGCTGTCTCCTAAATTCTTTTGTGCTTCCAAATGTTCCCCAGACTCAGCCTGAGCACTGCACTGCATGTGCTGTGAGACTGCAACATTTCCCTTGGCCGGTTGCCTTCTCAGTAAGTATAAACCAAACCTGAAGATGAATCTTTATGAAACAAGTGTATACGAAATCTTGTTACACAAATCAGAGAAAGATACTGGAAATAAGAAAAATAAATAAATAAAATAAAATAAAATAAAATAAAATAAAATAAACCCCACAAGAACACACAAGCATCAGTGTGAAATTTCTTTCCTTCAGATGTTGTCATTTCTCCACATTAAAGAGCCCAACTAGACCTCAACAAGATGTTACATGGGTAAAATTAAGCATACTTTGGGATGCAACTGGATTTCTGTTTGCGTTTATCCCAGAGCACCTGGTATGGCTGTGACTAAATGTCTCATGGAGGAAAGTAGTTCCTCTCCCTACTTCAAACATTTAATAGCATTAACATAGCCAGATTTATGGTTTCTCAGGTGTTGTCTCTCTGTTTCTTTTTAACTTGGTGGCTTTCTTCAAACAACAATAGAGGACTGAAAAGGAACTTGAACAGAACCATACTGATCTTCAGTGCTCTGCACCCCATCCCCTTAGATTTGAGTCCTTGCCCCTTCCTCAAACACTTCCCTGCATCTCCTGTGCTTTCCTTCCTTAGCCCCTTCGCTTGGTCCTTTGCTTATGGTTCCACCTGAGCCACATGCTGGGAGGAAGGACACCAGCTATGATGTCCTTTGGATATGATGTTGCTGTTAGATACACTGAAACATGAGAGCAAGTGTTCAGCCTTGGGAAGACACAAGGGATCCTTTCAGATTACACTGGGTGCCCCGTACAGGCAATGGCTTGTGAAAAGGGAACAAGTTGCAACAAAATGAACCTCAGTTTTTCTGAGCTCCTGGAGAGCTGACTTTTCCTGTGAGCCGGGCGCTGGCTTAAGAAATGATTACTCAAAATGTCACTTGCAATGAAGCCAGATTCAGATTCTGTATCACCAATTTTTCTTTCCTTTGAAGCCAAATGCAAAGCCCTGGGCAATCATTGCCACTTCATAGTAAGTTTAACTAATGTACTAAAAAGCCACTGCTGTCAAAAGGAAGGGCAGCAATATAAAACAGAGCTGTTAACCTCCTGCCATTGAAGTTACTGGTCACATTTGCTTTTATTTCAGCATGAGCAGGTTCAGGTCTAGAGCATTCTCAGAAGGAGAATCTTAGAAGCCAGTCATGGGATAAAATTAACACCTGCTGACTGATCAAGATTTTAGTGATCACACTTCCTAAAAGTAGTGACAGTGCAAAACAAAGAATAAAGTAGCACATCTCTGTTTTCCCATCTGTTCAGAATATACTGCTGTTGTTTCTATCCCTGGTTTTTCATTTAAATAGTCTTTGACCTAGACAAAATGGTTCCTTTGGTGTTACAGTTGAGCTTTTTGGGCTTACATACATCTTTTTCCCCTGAAGTAGGTTCCCACCTCTGCAAAAAAAAGAAAGGAAAGATAAATCCAACCCTCTTCCTTTAATCCTAACTACACACTACATTTAAATCAGTGCACAAAGGTAACCAGATTTGGGGTCCCAACAAGCTTTGCTATATTAAACCATGACTCTACAGGAATAAGCCACTCCTTTTGAAAACTTGTTTCTTTCTTACTCACTGGATTCCTGAAAGATTTTGACTTAACTAACTGTAAATTGTCTTTTAATGAATCCACCTTCTGAGTACTAGAGATGGTAGTGATACTTCTGGCAGGGAACATGTGAAGAGGGAAGTTCTCACATGGGTATTTAGGATCATACCATATAAACAATTACAGCATTCAATGTCTGCAGAAAATCAAGTGGTAAATCAGCAGTGAATATCAATTATACATCTGCTGCATCACAGAGGCAGATGGCACTTTAATTGTACATCTGAAACACTACGGTCAATTTTCCCCACCCCATGCTCATTGAAATAGTGGCTTTAGCACCTAAGAATATCAGCCCAGGGTATGTGCCAAAGGCTCATCTAAGAATTCATTTCGGTTTGAAAATAAACATTCCACCAGAAAACCAATAATAATCTCCAAGATTCATAGCTCATATTGAAGCAATTGTGCAATCTTGATCTGGGTAAAAACTTTTATTGATGAAAAGCAACGCGGCGACCGTACGGGTCACACCATTCAGCTCAGAGCGTGAAATTGTCAGAGAGTTTGAAGATCAATGAGCCAAATTCTTCTGATTGCATCTGTAGAAATTGGAAATGTCACGGAGATAAGTAGAATAATATGGATTTACTCTCTCCTCCCAGCTTGATCCTAAGAGAAGAAAGATCAAATCCTTCTCCCTCCCACAGGAACAGTGTCTGCAATGGGGGAAGTTTTATGGAACTTAAACAAACTCAGCTACAGCTACTGACCATGGAGGAATCAATAGACCCCAGCCTACGTATGAAAGAATGATGCTGGCTGCCCAGAGACAGTTGTGTTAATGCACAAATACCAAAAGTGTTGTGAATGTTCACTTAGTTAAAGATTATTAAAAATTAAAACTGACTGCTATCTCATTCAGAGGTGACTATATATTATTCTGTTTGCATAGACTTTGGCAATTAAGCCACCCCTGCTTTCTTATACATGGACACTAATGTAGATTTCAAATAAGATTTGTCCCTTACTCCTATTACACACAAAACTACTGGGTTTTTCATATGTCCATGTGGTCATATGGTCTTAAAATGTCCAGTAACTCTCAGACACCCATTTACATTTCATCATGCAAATGGGTGGCACTCATTTCCTCCTCTCCTCCCCAAATATATTCAGGGCTAGCTACAATTGACACATTTTATTTGCAATGTGAGCACAGATCCATTTTCTTGGGAGAAGTGTAGAAAATTAATGACTGAAACCTGCATTTGGAAGTGATGTCTCAGGTAAATCACTAAACAGAGACAAACCAAACAGAAACATTCAAAACAGGATTCGTGTCCAAGACACCAGGCACCTCTGGACTTAGCAGCTAAGGTTTAATTCCTACTGGTGAATCAAGCTCTCAGGGAAATTTCACATGGATGATTTTTTATTTAGCTCTTCAAATTTAAATGGTGAATCCAAAAATGAGAAACTCCCTAAAATGACTCAAGCGCTACCTGACCAAAGAAGTCCATTAGTAAAATGCTGATGAAAGAATGGGTCAAAATATTCCAACAATACAGAAACATTTATGTTGGAACCACTGTAAGCAGCATGTCTAGTTTTGGATTGGTTTTTCTTTTTTGCAAGGCAGTGGATAGCAGATACTTCATCTGATTTTAAATACAGAGGAGGAAGAGAATTCAAGAGGAGTAATCCATCAGTAGAGGACTTGGAACAAATATGTCTTTGCTTATATACTGCAGTAAGGATGGTGACAAAATGAATTTCTATATCGATCAAGAAGGCAATACAGATCTCTTCATACGGAACTATTCAGCTCCTGACTTCAAAACAAAATTTCAAAATGGGGAAAAAACTCACTGCTAGGAACTTTAGCAAGTTACAAAACTTCCTCATCATTTTTTTTTGTGTCATCAGTGTATCTTCTGCTATCAGTGATTTTGACTGTTTAGAGCTGAAGAGGTTCCTTGCAATATCATTAAAGCCAGCAGTCTCAGAATACTGATTCAAGGACTTTTGTCCCAGTGAAATACTCACCCTCTTTCAAACACATGATTAGAGAAAACAGCATTTAACATAAAGCTGTATTTAATACAATATATAAGTGCTATCATTATTAATACCTTTTTTAAGGAAGTCACTAAAAAAATGTTTTTCATTATTCTTTTGGCTTCATTAGCACTTCCTTTATCTTTAACTAGAAAATAAGCAATTCTCAACCACACCAGTCTGCCAGGGAAGGAAATGCTATTAAACCTTCTTAGAACTGTCATTTTTAAATTTTAGTTTTCAGTAGAAATATCCCCCTGCTGCTCTGGGGACACTGACCTACAGAACAGTTGGAGGGAGAACACAGAAGCAGATCTCCCTATAGCTCCTGCTTGAACTGGAAGTTAGAAGCCCCTCTGGAGACAGCAGGATAACTAGAACAAAGGCTGGTTTTCATCAGAAGGCTGATTTTGCTCCATCACCAAAATTCTGGAAACTCAACCCAAGCCTGAAATATCTGGACACAAACACCACTGGTCCAACATGTAACAACTGTCCCATTTGGCCCACAGCCATCTTCCCAGTGTCCATGCCTTGCTGCTAAAGAAGCCAACATGAGGGACTGGTTGGGTTTTTGCTCAGTTGTTGTCCACCCCCCAGGGACTGCTGGTAAGAACACTATCTGTGCCAATCCCTTAGGAAGACCAATGCTTTTAGCCATGTAAAGCTAGATAGGTGATCACATAATCACAGAATGGTTTGGATTGGAAGGGACCTTCAAGATTATCTAGTTTCAACCCCCCTGCCATCAGCAGGGACACCTCCTGCTAGACCAGGTTGCTCAAAGCCCCATCCAACTTGGTCGTCCTCATAAACACTTCACTTAATTGGTCTCTCTTTTTAAGAAAGTGGGCAAACTTCAATCCCCTGAAAACCAATGTAAATGCAGAATAATTGAGAGCAGTCTTTGCTCCTAGATCTCTGAAATGAAATCAGAACAGGGAAAATGTGTTTTTGAAAGTCTCGTGCCAACTTTTTTTCTATTACAATAGCTTATATAACAGCAGTAATAATGACCTTCACTAGACATTTCGTTGAGTACTAATGACCTGGGGTTAATGGCCCAAGGTGTAGTTTTATGCAGTCAACTATCACAGCCAGCAATTAATTGCCAGGAAATACAAAGTGCTTTGACCACTACGACTCAATTAGCCTCATAGAATTAAAAAATGAAACACATTTCAATCTTATTTACTGCCCCAGATTTTACTTTAATATATTAGACTAAAAAAAGCTTGAACCTATATTAAGCCAGACATATGTTCCACAACACTCCTCCATTAGCTTCACACAAATTATGGGGAGCCAAAGCTGTGTCTTGCAATGTGAGGATCATCACACCTGCTCCATGTGAATTCTGTTTCTGCACTAGCCAAACCACCCTAAAAATAGTTTTCATCTCCTTGGTGGCTGCAAATGGATTGAGAAGGAGGACAGTGAAGGATACACTGCAGAGAACAACCCTCCATTGGCAAGAGGTGGGCAGTGTGTGTTGGGGTAAGGATGGGAAGGGGACAGGATATTCTGTTTTTACCAAATTTCATGATGCCCCAATATCTCTGTAGGTGATTTACAGAGAATATTGGGGTAGGTTATTTTTTCACACAGCTTTATGCTCTCCTGGTTTACTTCCATTCATTATATTTTATTATGTCAGCAAGGCCTTTGCAACATGCCCTGAAAATAAAGCAGCTTGGGTTCAGGTCTCATCGTTCCTGGTCAGTTGTTGGTATTTCAGCACGATTAATAGATTTTTGGAGACCTGAAAGGCTAAGGGCAGGCACCAGAACTAGTACTAGGCGGTTCTGGCTTTAATTTGGGGATTACCATCTTTAATCCCATGAAGGATGTAAAAACCTGATAAGATCTGTACACATCTGTTCCTCTAAATAGGTTTCTGTCATTCACCATGGCTTTTATTTCCATGAAATACAGAGAGACAGACATTTCTGTAGGTCTCTTGAGGTCTGGGAGGCTTCTCGAGGAAGATCTGGTACCACATTGTCTTCCAGCAAGGCTTTGGAAATGCCACTTGGCCACAGGCATTGCTGCTCGACAAGTGCACTCTAGTGGGGCTTTCAGTGAGAATGACCCTTCAAAAGGGAAAGCAGGAGCCTCGCTTCGTGTGCTTTCAGGGCTTCAGCTTCACTCCAACCCAAGAATTCATTTAAACAAGAAAATTTATATCACTTGAACGTGGTGATGGGTTCGGGTTAGTTTGATACTCAGTGCCATTGAAATCTGTTTGTGAAATGACTGTTTTCAACTCACCTTTGCAAGTCTCTGTGCTTGTTGATGTTTAAAAGAAGAGAAAATTGAAGGATGTTGGACCAAAATGGATGCATCTGCTTGGAGTGGAGCAGGAGAGATGTTTACCCAGGGTTTGCCAGTGATGGTTGGGGTGGAAACACCCGTTGCCCAGTAGTATTTATGGTGGCTGTGGAGAGCCAGGGACAGCATGCCAGCTGGGGAGAACCTAAAACTCAACCCAGTCCCTCTGACTGACCCCACATCCAGCTGGTGGCTTCTGTTTTCAGCGAGACACATGAAACAAAGCAGCAGTTGCTGCCACTGGCAGAATCCATGGGTGCCTGTGGGACCAGCCTCCTGAGCACAACAGTTATAGGTGCCAAATCCCAAAAATGTGCATTTTCATGGGATGTACCAAGGAAGGATCCATGCGGGACTTTTGTATGTCTCTGAGCCCTGATGTGCTAACCACATTAGCCTGCCAGAGGGCTGGATCATTGCCACACTCAGGAGTTATGAGTACAGTAATTATGGGAGTTTGACATTTGCAACCAGAAGACAAAGATTTGAAAAATTCAGTTCCCCAATGATACAAGTCCTTCCTATGTGTTAACAGCTATTGATACAGTAGCATTTCAATTATGGCAATTACCACATTTTTAACATTTTATTTTGGTTTAGGGATATCAGTTGAGTTTTCCAATGCATTTTATTTTTAAAAACCCAGAGTGACATTGTACTTTTATGTATCATCAAAAGGAGTTGTCATATTTAGCGATCTTTTCAATCTGTTAATATGTTACTTTCCTCCTAATTGTAGAAAGGCTCCAGTTAATCATAATGATAATTTAGACAAGTGCCCACTAATTCTCTTCTACAAATAGTAATGCTCTATAGCATCATAAAAAAGAATAAAAAAACTCAATGGCCACATCTCTGATGAGATAATTTGATCAGTCATTCAGAATGAGCAGCTGGAATAAAAGGCAAAAGCCATATTCATAATAAAAAAGGATAATAAACCAGTAATCTCTTACTCCTGTTTTAAGCATAGGAATAAATGGGAGAATTCAGATGTGCAAACACTACAGTCTGCTTCTTTTACAGCACATTCATGCAGAGGGACAAGGAAAAGAAAATTGAAGGCATGCACTAGAGCAGAATGGAAGGGATAATGATTTTGTAGTCCTGAAGCTCAGATGGGTAAAAAGTGACATCCACCACTGGGAAGACAAGAGCAAACCCGGGGAGTGTTTAATCTCATTCAGCTGAATTAAATCACCGTGTTTGAAGTCTTACCACAAGTTTACAGAGGCATATAGTAAAGTTCAGATAAAATTCAGTGCTACAGGGGAACATATCAAGAAATTCCTGGCCCATGGAAGCAAGCAGCCAGAAAGCACCGAGCAGGAATTTGCTACTCTCATCCCATCCTCCAGAAAAGCAACCAGCACAGCTCAGCTATCTGCTCCTCACGGAGCCCATTAGCAAATTATTGCTTGGCTGGATCAAGGAAGGAGCCAGGAGGAAGGGAGATTCCTGCCGCCACATCTCCTCCCCGGTGAGCTGTCGGTGCCATGGCACATTATCATCTCCCACCCAGACCTTTTGGGAAGGCTGCAGATGAAGCCCAAACGGTGGAAATATCTGCAAAAGGAGCACAGAGAGGGCTGCATAATCACCTCCCCTCTCTGTTCAAGGATCCTCACAGACCTCATTTTGGGCATGAAGCTGAAGAGAGCCAGATGTCAGCGGTGCAGTCGATTCCTGGGGGAAGGCATTATTCATTCCCAAGCAATGCTGCTCACACCCAGACCCCTGCATGGGACACGCACTGCTGACATGTCACACTGCTTCAGCATCAGAGGAGAGCTGCATTAACCCCTGTGCTGTGCAATGGCAAGGAACGAGCGGGCTTTGTTTTTGTGGAAGGAGCGTGCCAAGTGTAGTTGGCCTTCCAGGCCAACGTGGTCTGTAGATGAGGACGCAGCAAGGAGGTTTGAATGTCAAAGGTTTTTGCATACTGTCAACATAGAGATAATTTAAGCCTGAGATGAGAAAGGCAGAAAATGACCTCATCCCTTCACTGTAACCTTGCTGCTCCCAAAGGCTTTAATATGATCCGCCAAGCCGAGCTGTGCTGCTGCAATCTGTCTAGAGATTTGAGTGGGACAGAACATAGTTTTATGGTGGGGAGGGTCAGTCCTAGGTCTAAATGGGGCTTAGAAGATCTATATCTTTTTTGTTAGATACCCAAGTTGCCTTCACAAGGGCAGACTTCAGGCATAAAAAATTATCAGTCAAACATGTGAAATAATGTTTGAAATATCCACAATGCTGTCAAGTCCAACAGCTCAGAAGCCAACCAACACTCACAGCATTTAGTAATGATAAGTTAATACCTGTGAGAGTGTTTTAAATAAGATCCTAAAGAGTTTGGTGATACATTTCAGAATGTTCAAATTGAGGAGATTCACATTGTTTTGAGGACTACAGCGTAGCTTTGCTTGAGGGATAGAAAGATAATTCAGGAAAACCCTCTTTAAAAGGAGAACTGAAAGCATGTACTGGAATATTAAGAGAAGAATGACACTCAAATGCTAATTATTTATGCTAAGGTATAGAAACTGAGCCATTTTCACATGTCCTTCTGTTGCTGGTGTCTGCCTTAGATATCCATTGTAATGCCTTCAACCCGGTAGAACAAGGAAACACCATGGTTGACAGCTCCACTGGTGGGTGACCAGCCAACTTCTCACTCTTCATCATGAGCATTGTGAACACCATAGCCTGAGTTAATGCTCACAATTCCCTGTTGGTAGTCTTTTTCCCCTTGAAGTACAGAAGTAACTGAGCCCCATGTGGTCAATGTCACCTAGAATACTTCACATCCACCTCTATTCCAGCCTCAGCTTTGAATGCAACTCAGACACAGAATAATGATTTCAGAGAATGAAAGCATCATACAGGCCCTTGGAATGAAAGATGTTCCTCCAAACATAAGCAGTTATCATTAATTTACAAGTGTACTTGTTTTCTAAACGGTACATTGCTATTTTTTGAAGGAGAGCATTTATACATACAGACCAGAGAGAGCAAAGCTGGATTATAAATACAGCAAAGCTTCAATTTGACGGAAGGGGAGAGAGAAGCCAGCTGGAGCTAGCTTTTGTGGAGACAGAAAACCATGTTCCTTTCGTCTACTGTTTTAAGATAATTTTGGATTAATTAGTATACGCTGAGCTATATACCTTGCTCATCTGAACCTCTGTTGCCATTTAACACAGATTAATTAGTGCTAGTGTTATGACCTACCGTAGTTTGAAGGTCAAGTCCCTAAGATCTATTTTCATGAGATGCAGTAATGCTGTCTCCAGAGACACCAGGTGTCGTAACTTATTGTGATGTTAAAATCTGTACAATCAATGTCTGCAGCTTTAAAATTTTACAATATACTAATAAGATAGCCATAAAATCCTACTACTTCTCTGCTTACTCCCATCAGCCTTAATGATCTTAACACAGCAGGTGTTGCCATTCCTAACAAGACATGGTATTTGCTATTTCATGCTTAGATGCTCACTCCTCTTGGTTCACAGAAATGGAGGAAGCTCTGTTTTAATGATTTGATAACGTTACAGGCAGAGCCACTTTGGGCACAGCTCAGCCCAATTTCCTCCATGCTGAACCTGGCAACATCCCTCATCTGCTGTGACGTCTGGAGTGAGGTAGAGGCAGGAGTCCTGTAAGACCAGGCACAATCCAGAGTCATTTGTAACATATGTAATTTACCAGAATGGACAAGCTGCAGTTATATTTTCATATTGTGGTCTTTGTATGAAAACAATACATTTATGTTAGGAAAATTCATGTTTAAGACTGAAATTCTCCTTCATTGATGCTTTTCCCTGGCCTGGGGAAAAAAAAAGTCACTAAAATCAGAAAAAAAAAGAATCGCCTGAGTATTAAATTGGCTAGAAAACAAGATCAGAATAAAAACAGATTCAATTTATATTAATTCATTGTATGGCCAATATTTATTTCACTAAACTGAAGAAGGACCTGTCTACCTAAGGCTGCAGGTTTAACAATATTCTCCAGCATGCTAATGGCTGCACAAGCAATGTGCAACTCCCTGCTGCCTGGGAATTGCTTTGGGCCATGTCAACTTCAAGTCCCAGGTAGCATTTACTAGGCATGGGTAAGTCATCATGAGCTGGCACCCAGAAATGCCACACAGTCCCACGTGCAGCTCTCTCTGCTGGGACATATTGATGCTAGATACCCATGTCCTGTAGATGGTCCTCCTACAGGAAGAAACCTGCATACCCTGGAAATACCAATCTTTTTTAATAGATCAGAAAGAAGTTTAGGATGAGCAAACTCCTAACTTGTGTCGCTCACCTCACAGCATCAAATTCCAGGGAAGTCATCTAATGCCTCTGTACCTTGGCTCCTTTACCTGAAACACAAAGTGCTTTGAGGTACCCCACTTGAGGAGGAGATATTTTCAGACCGAGTATGATGCAGCATTGTCAAGTGCTGCTGTCGATTGAGTCTCATAAAATAGTAAATGGTTGGATACACATTCTGCATCCTATTGCAGAGGAAATGCAGTACTGAAATACTCCTCATTGCTAAAAGAAAACTCTCTCAATGGACAAAGCCCATCAAAGTATCACAAGCTACTTCTGCGGACTTCCCAAAGACAGTTTTAGAAGAAATGCCATTATAGCTGCTCATAGTGGGATGAATTATGCAAGAATTTATTATTGATTCAAGTGGAGGCTGCTGAAGCATGCAATCAGAGCCAAGGCAGAGCAGAGGGGAAGAACAAGGTTTCTATAGTTAACTAAACTGATTCACAACCCAAGAAATACCTGAGGCAAAAGAGGAAGTTCACAAAGTGGAGCTTTTTACATACCAGATCACCTTTTCCACACCCATAGCCAGATAATCCTGGAGAAAAGCTCAAGCAGTCACACGAGTCCTCTTGCAACCCAGAAATACATCCCTGACACCACCCTAACCATCCATGGGGTCAGAGGCAGGAAGCCCTTCAGCTCTGCACCCCCAAACCAACTCAGCCCATCCACCTGGGGCTGGGAGACTACAACAGCCCTGCCCAAGGCTGTGCCAGAGGTGAGGAGACCCAAGAGATCCATGTTATGGATCAGAGCTGTAGAAACATCTGACCCACATCAAAATGTCAACTGGGACAAGACCATGTAGCCACAGAAGGCCATGCTTTAAGAGAAAATTTCTGGGCAGCTTGGCACTGTACCAGAGTTTGACAAGGTCTGTTCAAGGAGTACAGAGGTGGAGGAAGGAGGGGTTTAACTTGAGAATTAAGAGGGTAGTGAAACTAAAAGCATATACAGCCAAACACTGACAGTGGTGACAGGCACCCATCAATTTATCTTTGAAAGAGAAATAGAAAGAAGCCATTTAAAAAGCCAGGAAGACCGGAGGTAAGCAAGAGGAAATAAAAGGAGCTTACACAGCAAGTCAGTCACTGGCAAATATAAAACAAACCATGCAGAGGTTTAACAGCATGTTTAGCAATTTGAGTAATGGACATAAAATTTGCTTTTCTCAACTTGACCTTTGTTAACAACCCTAGGCACTACAGGGCTATTATCCTGCAGCCTTCCCTTTGCTAAACTCTTCATGTCTCTGAGTGCTAGGGACCATTTCCTAACACAATCAGAAATGAGATCAGTAACAGTAATTGCAGAAGTTTAAATCTATAATGCAAATATATAATGCATTCATGCACACACACACGTGCGCACGCACAGGCTCTTTGCTTTTAATAACTCTCCAGAGCAAACATGACAGTGACATTTCAGCAGAAAAACATCCAGCAGAGATCTTACACTAAAACCATCCCTGATGCTGCTGCAGAGAAAATGGCAACAAGAGTAGGAGAGGAAAAAAAAATAAAATCAGTAAAGCTAAACAACTCTCGAATACCCCACCAAAAGATTTTATTTTAATTGCAGCAGAACAGTGGCATGCTTCTGGACTCAGTCACGTGCTTTGCTAAATAATCTTCTTTGAAATATTATAAATATGCAGAACTTTCAGAAGTAGGTCAGTAGCTCAACATGTTGTAGCAAATAGCTTAGACAAATGCCAGTCATTACCCTGTGGGCTGCAGTCAGCAGCAGGTCTGACACACTCTGCAGCTAGTCAAATGGCAATGTACTGCATTAGAGGACCATTCCCCAAAAGATAGCACACCTGAGCACCTGGTGACAGCTAACAACATGCCTCTCAACCAACAGAGAAATCAAGCTCTCCCTCTCATCACTTGAGTTGTCTCACAATCAGCAAGGGCAAAAGCAGGAGAAAGCAGAAGAACGTGAGAATTCGAGACACTGGTATAATGACCAAAATGAAAAACTACAGCTCAGGAGAAACCCTGAGTGCAAGCGACAGCTCTGCCAGAAAGGTAACTTCAAAATCCTGCTTTGAACATCGGTCCAGATGCATTAAAACCCATCACGGGAGAACCATCTCTGTGTGAGCAGTAGATGAACCCTTTGCAAAGTTCCCTGGGACCTGTGAAAGCCAAGCAGTGACTCACACAAAATCCTCCTGTGGATTTGGTTCCCTGAATCCAGACAGTGCAGCTCCCCTCACCCACTTCCCCCCTTCCCAAATGGATTTCAGCAAGCACTTACCATCAGCAAGCTCAGGGCAGATTCGGGAGCACGCTGCACAGCCATCGCCTCTCTTCCTACATACAAATCCTGCCCACGACTCGGTCAGCCCTCGGCCCTCTGTCACAGCAAAGCATCCACAGAGCCCACAGCTGACTGCAGGGAGAGAAACCCCAAATCAGGGTCGCAGAGCATTTGCAAGAGGAGGAGAGGATGGATGAGGGGGTGGGGAGGAGAGGAGGGAAGGAAATAACCTTCTCAGCCAGGGAAAGAAGCTTAAGCTAGGCCAAATTTTACACTAGAGAGAGGAGGAAAATGAAATGGAGAGCCTGCTGGAGAAACAAGATATCAGGAACTGCAGGATATTTAAAGCTCAGGCACACGCTGCCACAGTGAGCAGCAGCAACACAGGACACGTATCAGACACCTACACGACAGGTTAGGTCCGAGCCATTCTCCCCCTGCCCCAGCACGCAGACTAGAATTAATTGCTTTTAATTGCCACTCTCCATCCTCCACCTAAAGAAATGCCTAGGTTGCACAAAACTGCCATGCCCCTGAGTCTGCATCGTCCTCCCTGCCCTGGTGATGCTAGCGCAGAAACAATGTCAAATATCGCCACGTACCGCTTCCACCAGGGTCAAACCTCTTCTCTCTTCTCGCCAAGCCCTGCTTCGCCTGGGTCTGAGAGCAGACGTCTGCATAATGCAGACATGAGCAACGAGTGAGAGGAGCCAGAACCAGGAAGCACCCAGCGTTCACTTGAGAGCAACAACTACCTTTATCATAGTCGAGCAAGGGGTGGATTACGTACTGACCCTTTTCACCTTATTCCCCCCCTAAGAGAAAGTCTCTTCCTCCTCCTCCTCCTCTCCAAATGGACTCAGCTCCCCGTGGAGCTAACACACTTCCCAGAAACATGTAATTACACAGGCTGTTGTGTTAGCGCTCTGATCACGCTGCCGGTACCGCATGGAAACGGCAGCCGGGCAGCCCCCCCCTCCCTCCCTTTGCAAGGCAACGTGCTGCAATCCCCCACCGAGCTCCTGCAGCTCAGGGGGCCAGGGATGGCTAATTGTGAAAATCTGCCCAGCTGAGACACAAAGAAAATTAGCCTTGAAAATAAGCCCCTTGTTTAAACGTTACCTGTAAGTGGAAGATCGCTTTCTGAAAGCCTTTAAAAACAAACAGACAATCCCGGCAGGCAGGCCAGTACTCTTGCTAGGTGTGCCCAACCACACCTGTAGGACCCCTATTTTGTGGGGCTTAAAAACCTCCTGGGCTTCAGTGTATCGACTCTCGCATCTCCCCTCTGAACAAGCAGGATTTTGGCTTCATTTCCAAAAACGTTCAGCTTCATTTAACGACAATGTCTGTTCATCTTCCAACTCCCACCTGCACATTCCTCCCCCATCGCCATGATTTTGGAACCCAATTAAAAGTTTCAGACAAAATCAACCAGAGTTGAATTATCTGACACATGTCATTCCTGCAACTTTCATAGAAATTGGCACCAGAATAGAAAAGACAATCAAATTACTGTCTCCATGAAGGCAGGCAGCAGTAATCCAGCCCTTGGGGTCTGCAAGCTACATCTGGCAGGTCAGCTGTGGTGTGCACAACACTGGAGTACTTCTCTGCCCAACGTCTCTTTGATCACCTATCACCATGTTTTAGCAAAGGGGACACAGAGACATGGGAGACTGCAGACATTGCTCTAGGAAGGATACTCAGGACACCCATGGCAGACCCATACCTCCCACCATACTATTCTTGAGCCAGGAGACCGCCCTTCTTGTAGGCATGTATAGCATCTAGAGATAATTGTTGTTTTTTCATGTAAAAACATAAACCAGTGAAATTGCCCCCAGGCTACAGCACCAAGCCTGGGTGTTGCATGGTAATGGCAGGGGCTTCCTTCCCCCAGCAGGTTCTCCACCAAGAGGTGTGGGAGGGGAAGCCACTTGCACACAGAGGGGACACATCTCAAGAGAAAGTGCAAACTCACTCATAGGCACACAGTAAGGCATTTTTTAGCGTCCCCCCTCCTTGGTTTTGGGTCACAGACATCAACACTTAGGGAGAGTCCCTGGTGTCACACTTGGGGGTGGCTTTTACTGCATCATTTCTGAGACCTGGCCTACTTCACTGCAGCGAATGTAGCTCCTGTGAACGCATATTACTGCAAGCATCTGTGGTTATCTTCACCTTTGGATGTAGGTCACCTCCACTGACAGAGAACAGGGGCTCCACTTCTCAAATGCACTAAGGTACCCAAGCACCAATGAGTCCTGGGCTTCAGCAACTTGCTTCAATCAGACCATAAAGCTGAGACAGATTTTCACAGTACTTTCTAACCATAGGATCCATCTTGGCTGTCTGCAGTGGGTTATTCTTGGCCTCACAGTCAGCTGAGGCTATGAGCTACCATACAACATGATCTGCTCCCTTCCTTCTGAAGAGATTTGTGTTCATCCCTGAAGATGAACAGGTTGCAGACTGTTATAAGGAGTGGACAAGCAGACTGTTTATATGTCACTTCAAAGGGGAAAAAATGCAGAATCAATGATGAAGGCAAGTTTTAAAAAACATCTCAAGGCATCAAATTATAAACTATGTAACTAACCCTTTCTTAACAGTACCATGACAAATATCCCAAGGCTATTACATTTTTCCCTACACTAACCCAATCTGAAGTGCTGCAAGCAGGTGGCTGCAGAAACAATGCCTTTGGTAACTGGAGTCTGACAAGCAAGGTTTCTCCTTTCCCAGGTGATTTCAAGGCACCAGCCTAGCCCTACATTTTTGGACTCAGCTAAAATGAAGAATCTGGAAGTGTGGATGTCTCTTCCACCTCTGGCTCCTGAATTCACTCCACAGTTGAGCAGGGTAAAATCCCAGTCAGACAGTAGGAGCTAGTTATGATTTGTGGTGTCCTTGAAAACAAATCTAGTTTTTCCTGAGCCCTGACAGTCTCAGGGTAGTGATTATATGTAAGGAGCCATCTGTGCACACGTATATGATCTATGGCTTCAAGGTACATTTGCAAACTTACCTACAGGTTTGACACTTTCTGCTATCTAGGTGAATAAATTTTGTAGTGCAAGATGAAAAAAAATTAATCATTATTCACTGTAAGTTGTCAAGGGATAAAAGGAAAAAACATTTTTAAAAGGAATTTACTGGATAGATAGTTAAAACTAGAGACTTGTGGTTTTCTTTCAAGGTTTAAAGCTATGACGTTAGAAAGAAAGTTTATTAGCTGTCTTTTTTCCCCCGTTTTATTTATGAGAAATAGGTGCTACAATTGGTTAATAAAGTAACTGCTTACAATTGCTCAGAGAAAATCAATTATGGCAAACTCTGGATTAATAGAAGAATTGACACCCATAAGAAGATATATACGGAGAGGGCCCTCCAATGCCAATGTTATCACTGGCATTCCTTAAGCAGGGATAATATAAGCACAGATATACCATGCCACAGTGGGTCACCATTGCTCAAGCTGGTGTTTGCTGGGGCTGTGATTTGAGGTTTGGGTAGTGCACTGCGGTAGGAAAACCCTCTGCTGAAAGCACATATTGACTGTTCATGGACATACAGAACCTGACAGGCACCTATTGTCCTCTACAGGAGACATGGCTTTATAAGGCAAATGGCATCCTGGGGTGCATTAGAAAGGGGGTGGTTAGTAGGTCAAGAGAGGTTCTCCTCCCCCTCTATTCTGCCTTGGTGAGGCCACACCTGGAGTATTGTGTCCAGTTCTGGGCCCCACAGTTCAGGAAGGACATGGAACTGCTTGAGAGAGTCCAGCGCAGAGCCACTAAGATGATTAAGGGAGTGGAACATCTCCCTTATGAGGAAAGGCTGAGGGAGCTGGGTCTCTTTAGCTTGGAGAAAAGGAGACTGAGGGGTGACCTCATGAATGTTTATCAATATGTAAAGGGTGAAGGTCAGGATGATGGAGCCAAGTTTTTTGCAGTGACATCCAGTGATAGGACAAGGGGCAATGGATGCAAACTGGAGCATAGGAGGTTCCATGTGAATACCAGGAAAAACTTTTTCACTGTGAGAGTGACGGAGCACTGGAACAGGCTGCCCAGAGAGGTTGTGGAGTCTCCTTCACTGGAGACATTCAAACCCCGCCTGGATGCGTTCCTGTGTGATGTACTCTAGGTGACCCTGCTCCGGCAGGGGGGTTGGACTGGATGATCTTTTGAGGTCCCTTCCAACCCTAGAATTCTGTGATTCTGTGATTCTGTGAAGCCAATAAGTCATTAGTAATGGTATGAGAAAGGCAATACAGACCTCAGGGTTAATTTCAAGATTCAGTTTCAACTCATACAGAGGTTATATTTCCTATTAAATTAATTTCCTGATTTTTCCTTCAGTGAGCAAACAGAAGCTCTAGTTTTCAATGAAGTGAAAGTAAGTTTCCCATGTATTACCACTATATATATTTTCACTATTAAAAATCCAATTCTTTCCTCCAGTCACCTGTGACATTTGTGAGAGATCAATACCTTGATATGAATTTTAATTTGCCTTCTTGTATCACAGATGTGTGTTTTAGTGAAATTTTGTCCAGTGTACAAAGAAAATTGTTTGATCAAGAGGAGTTAAAATCTTTACCTCAATTTACAAGTACTTAAAAAAACAAGGCCCGCTATTGTTTTGGTAGGAAAACAGTCAATTAAAGGTGATGGTACTACCATAAGTGAAGATGTGACCAGAATCACACCCACGTACAAAACCTTCACCCATACAACAAACCAACGTAGAACCCAACAAGCATTTCTGGAATTTGAGGTTGGACCATGTTTGTAAATGTTCAACCTTAAATTTAAAGGACAATGAGCTTTCAGTAGTGTGAAAAGAATAGATGATGTGAGAGTATGAAAAGCTGTCTGAGTTTACTGAATGTCCTTCAGCCATCCGTATGTTCCTCATGCATCTCAACTGTTGGCTGGAACTTGGTTGATTAGTTTCAAGTACCTGTTAGTCACAGAAATCAAATCTGCATTATGACCATGGCCATGACAGAAGTGCTTCTGCTTTAATCCACAAAGGAGGAACCACTTCATACAACAAACTGCAACAAAACAACATGGCTGGGATGTCTAAAGATGTCTAACCAAGCTAGAGAGAACTACACAGAAATAAATATTTACATAATTCAAACAGACAAATTTGAGGACCTACATTTTGCTTGTAGCATATCCCCAAAGAAGATAAAAGCCTGATGCCAACAAGTAAATTATTCATTGTGAATTATTCACTCAGCTTTAAAAAAGATCTGGAAGGAAGTTATTGCATTAGCTCTTCTCCTTACCTTCCTATGCTCCCTTCCATCAACCCAATTGTTCTAAAAATCACTTGTCATGCCCCACAAGCAGATCCCAGCAATACTGGGGCTGTTTCTTTTGGAAACACTCTTAGAAGCTTTTGATAATTATAATTGCGGTGATAAGGATGATTCCCAAAGCTGCCAAAGGAATACTATATAGGAAAAGAAACATCTTTCCTGGAGCCAGCAGACTGCCAGATGAAGCCACTGCATGTGGATATATGAGGGGAAGGGGCTCTGGTCAGTCTCTTCCTCCATGACCACTCCCTCTGGAGGGGAAACTTAGCGAAGTGTTCCCTACCAAGTGTTTGGGAAAATATTTCCTTGCCTTCCTCAGGTATTACAGAAAATATTCCTAGAAATCTATCCTGGTTAGGTGGACACCTAGGTTAAGACACAGGCTAAAACAAGGATTAATCTCAAACTCATCTCTAATTTCCAGTTTAAACGTCAATTGGCACATTTCCCTTGCCTCGCTTTTTTTTGGTATCTGTTCACTAAGAAAATAATGCTGTTCATGAGTGGTATAAACCAGAGGCTCTGCCTCCATCCGACTGCTGAGTGCTTCCCTGATTGAACCTCTCTGGAACATTTGTCTTTACAGCTGTACAAGCAAACCACAGGCTGCTCATTGTGAAGCAGTCCCAATCCCAACATGACTTATGTCTGAACACTAATTAGCTTTGATAGGCACTGCTCTGGAATAATAAGTTCTAGAAATAACTTCTTATTTTAAGGACAAGGGTGAGACAGCACAGGACTTTCCTGATATACCACCCTAGACAGAGACAGAGATCTTTCTTGAACACTGTGAAGGCACTTCTTCATGATGGTGACTAGCACTAGAGAAAAAAGATCCTTGAAAGAAAAGATCATTGCACAGCTCTGTGTGAGGGTGAGACCTGGCAGAGAAAGACAACTAGTCCAGAGTCCCCTAGCAGATAGTTGCCTGGGCCAGGAAGAGAACTGAGGCTTCTTGTGGCCTCTGTGCCAACCACATGGCAATGACCAAGCTTATACCACTTTCAAGAGACATCGGCAGGCCAGAAGAAGCTCTTGTATGTAAGTATGAGAACTGGAGTGTCCAGAGAGAGTTATGTCAGTAGTAAGAGTTCAGAGTAGCAGACTTACAGAAGTATAACATAGTCACATACAAGAAAGTGGGTTGGCTTCCCACCAGATGTGGTGAATGGACACTGACGTATGAGCAGACCTACTGCTTCTGCACAAGGCCAGCTGTCCCAGGAGCTACTGCCTCTCTCAGTTTTGAGGTGTGGTTGCTCTACTTTTTTCTGCCTCTCAACGTGAGAAGAACTCCTGCCTTCCAGATCCCCCTTCAGCCTGTGCTCTGCAAGATTTTGAGAATACCAGTAGTCTGCACCTGATATCTGGGAGGCAAAGCATCTCCTGCTGAGCTGGTGGAAGCTGACACCCAGCAGCACCTCCTGCATCTCCCATCCATCAGTACCACCTCTCTGTCCTGGACTCAGCAGGAGCTGAGCAGCCTTGAGCATGGCAGGTTTAACCAGACCAAGTATCTCCTGTCATCCCTGAGCAGTGGTTTCAGCCCACAGCTGGGCTGACCTCTGTAACTGCTGGGCACTCACACATCTCAGACCTATCTACAACTTCTGCCTGAGCTCCCATTCCCCAGTATACCCCCACCCAGTTATCACAGCCCACACCAAGCAAGACAGAGGAACCCAGTTCCCAGCAAAACTCTGAACTTTTCTCTACTTCATGACACAGCCTGTGGCATTTCAACCTGTCACAAGAAAAGATGCAGATTAAAAGAAAAGCCTAACATAAAAGTAGTCCAAAAGCTGACCTCCAATGTTCTTCCAGCTTATATTCTATTTAATTTAGCATGCAGCAACTTAACACTAATGCTGCACTGGGACACCTCTAATTTAAAAAAACCTGAAGGTTAACAGCTAGAAAATAAACATGTCATAACTCAAAGTCTGACTTAATAGTGACATTAGTAATTAACATTCAATAACCATCTGACTCAATTTGAAAGCCCTGGGTTTCATATTATGGTTGTTTAATATTAATATGACATTTATAAGATGATGGCCTCAGCAGACTCAGATATCACAAGTCTGGCTGAACTTAGAGGCCTAGAACCCAATACAGGGTGTAGGAGTCTGCAGGTTGTGCATCACTACTGCAGTTCTATTTGTTTTCTGAAAGCACTGTCGCATGATCTATTGGGCTATACTTGTGCTACTTGACCTAATTTGCATCTGTGCAAGGACAGTCTTAGTGAAATAAAGCAGCATTTTTCAACCAATTCCATTCCCTTTATTTATTATTATTATTTTTTCTTCTAGTATTCATTTAAAAGAACCTGGGAAAAGTGATCTCTCATCAACAAGACTATTTCCTCTTCTACAGTCAGCCTCTGCATAGCTGTGCTCAAAAACTTAATAGGTTTTGTATTACTGTGCATTTTTAACTTTCAATCTACATTTATTGATAACCAGTTCTTTATCTTTGTGCTGACACTATAATTCAACTGAAGTAGCTTTAGTTCCTAATGATTTTATCTCTAGATGTATTTGAGATAACTGAATTTCTTCTGAACCTTTGTTTTGCCCTTAATAGCTTTTGTAGCAGTCTTCCAAGGAGAAGAATATTTCCTTACTTCAGAAACCCTTTGGTGCCCATACCAACTAGGTTTTATCTTCCCTGAACAGCACTGACCAACACATTATTTCAGATGAGACCTGACATCTTCACTACACTATGCTACTACTGACATCTTCACTACACTATTTGTGCATATGATGAGATTGCCTTTTCCTCTGGGCCAGGCTTGAGCATTGGAATCCTTTTCTTCTCAGTGCATCTCATTATGAACCCATTCACCTCTTAAATATGAGCAGATTAATGTATTGCACCCATATTTAGGCCCACTTCGGTCCCATAAAAAGTTCACAACTCAAACAGGGATGAGTACATATGTATGAGACTACATTCAAGTGAGTAGGGGTTATGGAGAGGCTGGAACTTCCAATCTTTGCCCCAAGCTCTGCCCTTGGGTCTGAAAGGTGTATTTGACCTTTCAAAACTTCTCTAACAAAAACCTCAGCACACCAAGTAGACCAATGCCTGGAAAGTGAAGGTTTGAAGACTCTACACTTTGAACTCAAGCCCCATGGGTCGTTTCAGGGCAGCACTGTGAGATAAGCCTATATTCTCAAAGAGAATCTGTAATGCAACCAGGGACTGGATGTCAGTTTTCTCAGTCCCACCTATGTCCCCTACGAAGCCCCTTTCTTTTCCTCACAGAGCTTCTGTCTTTCAGTCTCAGAACAGTCTTTGCACACTGTGAACTTCATATAGGTTTTGTTTGGCTGGATATGAAGTAAATTGACTTCTGCTATATAATGCCCTAGGACAGAAAGTCAGACAAATTAAAGCAAGTGTCTATTCTCAGCTTCTGTCCTTAGACAAGGAGTCACCTAACCTAGTAAAAACAACTTACGATTAAGATGTCTAGCCCAAAATAGCCAATTAAGGCTCCTTCACTAGTCAGTGGACCAATACATGCAGCTTAAGAGGGTAAGTTGCACATCCCATTAATCTTCAAATAGGCTGAGTGCTCTCTGGAGAGCCTGAACACCCTCGATTGGATACTACAGAACCCTAAATGCCTATTTTAACATGGTCAGCAAATCTCAGCTTGAGCATCAGCCTTGGGAAATACCCTCAGCTACCAGTGCTGCAGGTTGTGCATGATGTGAGCATTTCAGATCAAGCCTTTCAGCCTGAGCCAGGAAGCACCACTCCAGAACTGGGTATTCATTTGACAATGCATGCAAACCACAGGCTCAGAGTCAGTCCTAGGTCCTGCAGGCTGTTGACCACTCAGGATGCTCCCAGCATCAGTCTCATCTTCCAGAGGTCACCTGCCCTCCCTTAGGTTTACACTTTCCTTTGCCACAACTTGAGGTATGCCCAGAGAGAGATCTTAGGAAGATTCCCTTAGACAAACAAGAAAATCATATTGAGAGCTGTGGCAAGAATGGGGTATCCAAAGAGATATGTCATCTGCCTTGGGCTGAGGACTAAAACTAGCACAGACTCACATGCAAAAGTCAGAATGTACACCCACTCTTGATCTCTGTCAAAATTATTTAGTTGTACCACAGCTGCATTCTGGATATCCATTAGAGATTTAGATGACCTTGTGATGTTAGGCATTGTGCGTATTCTTTACTAGACCAGGGAGGTTATTATCAACTATTGGCTACCACATCAGATCAAATCATGAGTGCTCATCTGCTTCAAAGCAAAGTCTGGGCTTAAAGGAGAGGAAAGTGATGAATACTTCCAGAGTCTATTCACCTGGATCCCAGCACAGCACTGTACCCTCTCAAACTATCATGGCTATTTCAGCAGTGATTGCTGTGGTGTGACCTAAGTAAGATGCATTGCTCACACTGAAGAGTTGGCAGTTCACGGTGAGATGGAGTGGTTAAAAGAGTATTTTAAGAAAGGGAAAAAAATTGCACTCACAGCAGTAAGATGCAAAGGCTTTCTGCATTTAGAATATTTACAACAATCTGTATATTGATGCTTGCCAGAGCAAGTTATCAAAGCATTAAGTTTATCACTCAGATGCTATTTCATAGTGTAGTCAGGGTAAGTGTCATGTATATCAGAAGTCAATTTTAAAATAAAAAGGAAAATTAGTTTTATTCACTTATGAATTACTGTTAGAAGTAAATAATTTATAGGAATAATAATAAAAGCAGAACTGTGTTCACTAGGTAACATCTACAGTTCTGGAAGAATATGGCCATTAATAAACAGAAGTGAGTGGAGAATTTTAAGTACCCTTCCTTAGTTCAGAAATATGTTCCGTGAAAGCCTCACATAAGGGAGTGAGCAATTCAGCTCAGTCCATTAATTGCCCTAAATATCAAGGCTGGTAATCTGCAAATTAGATTATAAAACCTCATTGCATATAAACAAATGCTAAGATGGATTGCCTCTGCTTTCTCGGCAATTAGTTTGCAGAACAGTTACTGTATTTTATGCTCAACAGTATTAAAGAGCAAACAGTGATTTCACAGTAAAGCAGCTTCATAATGAATATTGGTTTTATGAATCCTAAATCCAGTCGTTCCATGTTTATGGTTGCCTATATAACTATAGTTTGAAAGATACCTCTGGTCTCCACTTCATCTAATCATGTCCTTCCTACAACACCTCCGGGTAGGCAGGACCTGGGGCTCCAGGCCCATGTAGGGACATTGTATGTCCAATTTTCCCCAGATGTGCTTTTTTTTTTCCTTGCCAGGAACATAAACTGGTGGGATATTGAGAAGATATCACATCAGCCAGGATTTGTGAACTTCTGGTGTCTCTGACAAAGTGAGGTAGACAGATAATAGCTCTGGCTGGGATGGTCTACACCTAGAAATCAGGAGTGACCATAGTGCACATTACTCACAGTGACTTTCACATTCCAGGCAAAGGAAGAGTTAGAAGTATTTAAATGCCTTTCTAGACCACAGCAATTAACAAGGTCCCCTTCAGATCTGCTGCGGATGTGAAGCCAGAGACACAGGCCTGCATACAGAGCTGTTCCTCACCACTTCTCATTTGTTGGTCATAAGTGTGGTATCTGATGCACACATCTGAATAAATTAATCTGCATTTTAGGAGAGAGTCAAATAGATCAAGTTTTAAACCACTGGCAAAACTATTAGTGGTGTCAGTCTGCAACTGGGAAGGCTGCTTCCCACCCCTCCTGCAGCTGTAGCTTACTGCAAGAGAAATATGGATTTTTCCCTGTCCCCATGTTGGGCTTTGCCATTAGTGCAGCTTATCAAGCTCTTCTTCCTCACCACCTCTCAACCACCAGTTACTGGCTCCTACCTCAGGCACAAGTGATAGAGGTGACAGCTATTAGACACCAGCTTAGCACAGGGGTGACAACAGAGGTCTCGACATCTTAAGTCACATAAGCCCGAGGGACATCAGGATGTGTTTAAGCTCTCTCCTGAGAGCCTGGAATTGCCAAAAGGAGGGCCAGCACGCCTCACAGTGCTGAGCAGTGAGGAGTTGGAAAGCTCTTCTGTCTCCTTGTCCTCCTAGATTTTGGCATCCAACCAAGCTGATGTGGTACCAAGAGGAGTCTGCAACCCAAAAGCTCCTGCCGGGCTCAGGCATCCCAGCTGCTCTTTCAGAAACCCCAGAAGTGGAGGAATGTTGGGGTAGGATGATGTCATGTAATGAACCAGGCACTTGATAGCCTTGTGATTAAACACGCAGCCACATACCAAAGGTCATCTCGAGGAGTAGGAAGCAGGAAGAACATCAACTGTTTCCAAGTCGGACACAGGAAGGGACACAGGAACAGACACTGGGAAGTAAGCCAACTTTACTTCCGAATAACGTGGACAGTGTATTACCAGGAAGAGCATGGACCAATGGGAGTGTTGCTAGCATGCATGACTGCCCCACGTAAGGGGGACGTTAACCAACCAGCAAGCACGTTTTAGGCACGTGGTCCAAATCTATATAAGGGATAAAAAGTAAATAAAGTGGTCTTTGCATGCTTCACGTTGAATTAGCAAGGTCCATTATTACCTACCCCGCAACGGAAGGTACAGATGAGAGATGCTCAAAGGGAAATTGCCTCACTCAAGCACCAAGAGGCTGGGACACACCCAAACAATGTGGGACTCCATGGCCCAGTGCCCACAGTGGACCAAGAGAGTTCAAATTCCTGTGACTCTGCAGTAACCCAGATGAGCTTCCTGCAGGATCTGAACTTCTATAGGGTGTGCAAATATCAGACGGGGGGCCGTGTACACAGATGGGTGCGGAAGGTCTTGTCCTCAGCTGATTGCACATAGTTGGAGTAACCCGGACCTGCTGGCTGCAGCAGTGCAGTGCTCCACCCATGCACCTATTTGTTAATATATGGCCTCGTCTTTGCTTGTAGAACAGTATTTGAGTAGTTGTCATCATGCAGAGATGAAATAGCCCCCTTTGCCTTCTGGCCTCCAGCAAGAGACAGGTAAAGTCAATGAAGAGAGTGAGGAATTTCTCTGCTTTGCCTCAGCAAACAAGTGGTACCAATACAGATGTTGCTTCAAGCTAAGAGCCAGTGAATTCCCACCGTACATCTGCTGGATCTTCTGATGTGGAGGCCACTGGAAAACCGCTGAAATCAGTGTCCTGCAAAGCCTTTCCTAACCTCTCCTCAGTAAGGATGGAACTGAGTCTGTGGGGGTCACACGTGCCTCCTTCATCCCATGGTGAAAAGTATCTCAACACCTACTCCTGAATGCATTTAGTCACTGGACTTTTTTTTTTGAGGTCCCAGATCCCTGCTCTGTAGTTAGTGAGCTTAAAGCAAGGGAGAAGTCTGAAAGTATTTAGATGGGTACCAATGAAAGCATTGAGGAATGCAGCCACATCAACAAAAGGCCCCAAAAAACCCACAGAACCAGACTGACTGAAGCTATTCACAAACTGTAGTCACTTTTAGTACACGGTGTCCTGGGGAAAATTGATGAGAAGAGAACAAAATTGAAATAAAATGTTTGATTTCAGTAATTTTTATACTTTGTAATGAGGTTATATTTAGAGATATAGCTAATATTATAACCCCATAATAAAGATGTATGTGTTTTGTTTGGGAAAAAATGTTTAATTTTATTTGAAAAAAAAAAGAAAATGAAAAATATTACTTTTGTTTAGGTCGACCTAAAATGTTCCTTTTACTCCTGAATTTAATCAAACAAACAGAAAATCAAAAAAAGGCAATTATATGCTAAGCCTTGTGAGTGACACACACACAGAAACACATAATTGAACTTCAGCCTCTCAGATTTATGTTTCCATCCTCCTTTTCTTCAGAGACAAAGAACGCTGACTGTTTTCATTAAAATACAATTAAATACTAATTCTACTAATGCAAATCGTTCCAAGTATATTTTGTAAATTCAGGAGGTCTGCTCAGAAGCATGTGACCTTTTACAGTGCCAGATCTAAGCAAAATGAAAACAAGTTTTCTTTACAGTCACTCGGAATAGCTCCTTGTGAATTAGATAATGACAATTTCCTTTAAAATGTCAGATTAACTTAAAATCAATTTTATGCTCCCAGCTTGCGTTATGACTCAAGTGTTCTTAGGCAAGTTCTTATCCAGACAACATATTTAATGCTATGTTTACTGCAAAAGGCATAAATAGAAGCCTGTATAGCTCATATTAGGTAGTGATGTTTGTTAAACAAAAATGTGATGTATTGGTTTTATGTTCTGGGAATACATCTAGAAAGCAATTTGCAGCCTCAATATTACAGTAGCTGAGTGATTGCTGCACAAATGTAAGTGCTGTGTGCCTTTTAACAAATAATGAGCCAGAATGTCTTTATTGCTTTGCTAATTAATACAAAGTTTAGTTCAGGGCTCTAACTTAGCATGAGATGTCATGTATTTCCTTGGCACAAGAGCGCCTGGGTTTCCCTCACTGAGTTGTAAGGAGCTGAATATAATTTCTACAGCATTTCTAGGACACTCTGTGGGAATCAATCGCTCGGCTAAAATTTTCTGCTCTGTTTTATCAGAGACTGTGAAATGCTAAAAGTGAAATGGGGAGTCATGTCATTGCTATTGCTACTAGAACCATTTAATAAAGCCAACAAAAACCCTACAAGAACAAAAGAAAAATAAAAAAGCAGAAGGGAAAAGACAAAGAAAAATCAGATAAAAAAGCAGATAAAGGAAAAGTTTGACAACACTTTTTCAAAAGAGTGAAAAAAGGCATTGAAAGAACAAAGGGTGAAAAAAAAGATTTTAGAAAAAAAAATAGAGATTCTGGCTTTTGTTTTATCCACAAGCTTCCTTTTAAATCAGCATCAGTAAGTCACTGTGGACTCAGCTGACAAGACTCAGCAAGTTTTGAAGGAATTATAACAACTTATGTGTTTGTGTGTGACAGAGATGTGATAAGAGGGACATGAAGACAAATAAAATGAACTCTAGGAGATCAATAAAACGTAACCCTTTGACCTTGTAGACGATCCCTATCCATTTTTCAGAGTGAGGTGATAAAATCAGTACAGTATAAGGCTTTAATCTGGCCATTCCTGCTACCTTGCATCTGTGAACTTGTGCATTCATTTCCCACACAGATCTATTTTTAAAGGTAGATCTAGTGCCTCTAGACAAGAAACCAAATCCCCAATTGGTGTTAAAACTGGCTTTGGTAAAATTAACATTTGTACTCAAACTGTTACAGTTCTCAAAACTTATCTCAGGAAGAGAGAGGGCTCCTTCTTCTCTGCTGGGGGAAAAAGTAAGGCAAGATAACAACAAATGGAGCAGATGGAGTAAATTTTCAAAGCTGTGTGTGGGAGTTGAGCATTCAGATCCCATTAACCAAAATTGGAGTCGGAGGATCAGACTCCTACTCACCAGGCTTCAAAAACAACAGGTTCACATTTCTCCAGCTTCACTTGCTTCTTACGTGTCCCTGACGCTGTCCTGGCTCCACTCTGACAGGCTGACATTTACACAACAGCACAGGGCCAAATGTGTCTTTGCATTTGGGGCAGGTGTCCTCATCCAGCAAACAGAAATGGAAACGTGAAGTATAGATCTGAGCTTATGTATATAACCACGTGTGCTTATGGATGTGGTATGGAGAAGGACTGAAAATGTACAGTGGCAATATCCCATGACTGTATCCCACAATCAGAAACAAGCCACACATCTTCAATAGCTTGATACAGGTATTTCTAACAGATATACTTTACTCCTTTAGGACAAATGCAGAGTGAAAAGCAGATAGATCCAGACTGTACGGGTGTCCAGCGATGCTCCAAGTCTGCTAACTAATGTGTGGCTGCATTCATCAAACTTGCAACCCCTTAATCATGGGGAATGCACTGTTCAGGCCAATGTGATGGCCTCTGTGAGGAAATAATGCCAACCTCCTGCACAGGAGGAGCTCAGGAGCACAGCTTTTGCCATTTACATTCATATCCTGTGTGCTGTATGAAGAGTGTAATGACCCCACAAGTTCAGCTGGGATGGGCACACACCGTTCAGGACTCCTCTTCTCCCTTGGGTCATCTGCACAATTTTCTATTATGCGACTAAACATCCTCTTCTGCAAAATTAGGTTCTCTGTCCTTGATAGCTAATGAGAAGCAACCATCTTCATCTCACTGTATTTTGTCATGATAGTTTGATTTTTAACTGACATTAATCACCCAATTATGAAGAGTGACACAGCACTTCCACCCTATTGTTGCAATTTAATTAACTTCCGAACCTATAAATCAGTCTTGTACATCAAATATGTGGTATCTATGGGCTGAATCTCTTACTTGCTCCATGGGGACACTCAGCAGCGTAGGTTATGAGCAAAATGCAGTACAAAAGGAGAACAAATCAGTTCTTGAAGAGGATATAAATGCATCCTTTTTCTTCACTCCTGCTGAGCTTAAAACACCTTCATGTGGGCAGCAAAGGTACAATTGCCTGGCCGCTACTTGGGCACCCCAAAACACTGGACCTGACACAGATGTTTGTGGGGAAAGCAGGAACATACCTAGGATTGTCATTCATATTTCTTCATGTAGAAGATTCATCCAGGGTGAGACAAACTCAGATTTTGGTGACTTGCAGCACAGGGCTGTGGGATGTGGCCTCCTGTGTGTGTGACAGAGGCACACACCTGGTCCTGGTCCTCTTCAGTCTGAACTAAGAAGGGACCTGGGGTCACACCTTCACCTAGACACACTTTCAACAGCATCCTCAGAAGTAATGTTTTTGAGTAACAGCATCCTAAAAATCCCGCAGAGCTTCTACTAGCACGCTTAGTGACAAACTTGTTTATAAAAATACAGACCAGGACATTATTCTGGAAAGTCTGTTATAGGAGACATCTTGGGGACACTCTGGGTCCAGGCTCCTTCTCCACTCCAAAGGCTCTTCTGGACAGCCCTGGTTATCAAAAGACACTTATTCCTCTTCCTGCCCCCAGCAGGGTCATGTATGAGGGATGTCTTGTCACTTCCCATGCAATCAGAATTCTTCTTTAACTTACATTAAGGTAATCCTTCCTGTGTAGAAATGCTGAGAGAGTTGGCATTGTTCAGCCTGGAGAAGAGAAGGCTCCAGTGAGACCTTTGAGCACCTTCCAGTACCTGAAGGGGGCTTATAAGAAAGATGGGGACAAACTTTTAACAGGGACTCTTGAGATAATACAAAGGATAATCGTTTTGTACTAAAGGAGGGTAGATTTAGACTAGATATAAGGAAGAAATGTTTTACACTATGAGTGATGAAACACTGGCACAGGTTGCCCAGAGAGGGGGTGGATGCCCCATCCCTGGAAACACTCAAGGTCAGGTTGGAGAGGGCTCTGAGCAACCTGATCTAGTTGAAGATCTCCCTGCTCATTGCAGGTGGGTTGGACTGGATGACCTTTAAAGGTCCCTTCCAACCCAAGCCATTCTATTATTCTATTCTATGATTCCAAAGTAAAAATAAATATCTTTATTTACACACCCCAAAAAAACCATTGCATAAATGTGCATAAAAGACATAGCACGAAGAAATGAAAGAACACTCTTGAACAATCTGGTTATAAGAAGGTTAATTCTGTCTGGTCTGTCTGTCTCTATCTCTCACAGCACCCCGTGACTTGCCACACAACCATCCTGGTGCATCCTTTGTCAGGGGTCCAGTCTGGTCTGCATCCTTCAGAGAACCTGTTCATGGTAGATGGCATTAGATTTTATAGATAATTTCATTTTTGGAGCCCTCAGGTGTGTCAAGACAGATTTAATCTTTCCTGTTGAAAGATATTTCTTTCAAACATCTTCAGAAAAAAACTGATGTGGCTTTAATAACAACAAGCATTGTTCCACTTCCTTGGAGATGGAAACACAGCCTCGCCAGTGCAGATATCACATCCTTGAGAGTCCTTGACTCACTGAGGGGGAAAATTTCCCCTCCCTCCTCTCAGTGTGAAGTGTATCCACAGCCTGAACCTTATTTTTTATATACATCTGCACCATAGCAAACATAGTATCAACACTTAAATGTGGTGACAATGGTGACTGGCTGCAAACCTCCTTCTAGGGCTGTGGAAGAAGTCAATCATCCCTGCATTGAAACATGGAAAGTGGAAATTAGGAGGGGGACTTGACTCACTCTGGCAAGGCAAGCAAATGTCATGGGATTCAACAGATATCGTGTTTGCAACATGAGACCCTTATTACAGAAGGATCCAGGCTCTAATCACCTGACATTGCAAGCAGAGCATGAACAGCAGGTAGGAAACCCATCTGAGGAGCAAGGCTGAAATACTGCCCCATGCAACTGCATCCCCACGCTCTCAGCCTGAAATTTTACACATGTGGGTGCAAGGATGTTTGTCTGTTGCTGCACCACACTGTAATGCAACTCAGGGGCTCCTGTGCCAGCCCATGGTGGCTGTGTTGCTGCAAGCTTGCTCACTCCAGTCACATCCGATGAAACATAATGGTCCCAATCAAATTTGTTTTGCTTCCCTTGACTAGATGATCAGTGCTCCCAGCGAATCTGACAGCTTCAACCATCATCAATTATGGCTTTCACCATGCAGTGACTCTCTCTGTGTCACGCTTTCTATTACAGAGACCTCCGAAATCTGTTTTATTTAAAAGCAGGAAAACTCAAAGTACTTCCTCCTACAAAATTTTTACACCTTCATCATAGGAATATGACAAACATCTCACCTGATGTGGGAATTCTTCCTGACAAAGCTGGCAGGCTGCCTGTTGGAAAGTTATTCTCAGAAATGCAAGGCTATTACCTGTGTCATTTTGTTCTTTATAGCTATGGGTTCACTGCCAAGCATAGTGAAGCCACCAAGGAAAGGTCCTTACCTGAAGAAATACCCAAATCTTGTGGGGTTCATGGAAAATCATTGTTCCCCTGCTCTCTGGGTCCCTCCATGGCATGCTCTGATGCTGCTTATCACTGAGGGAGAGGTTTTGAGAGATGACTGAACAAGAACTGCCTGCCAGGTGTGATATCAATGAGTACACAGCACTACATCTCCCTCTTGCATGGCTACAGGGAAGGGTTTACAAGGTTTGCTGCACCAACCATGCAGAGACACCCACTACGTAGAAGCCCTCTGCTCAAGACCACTTTCTCAGGAGGAAGAATGAGACCTTTGCCACAAGAATTGCATTGAGAAGAGGGCTGAAGGGCTGGTTTCTCCCAAGACATGCCTGGAGGACTTGGCCATTTCCCACTTCTCTGCACCTCCAGGAATAACCACTGCATTTAACCATGACGGCAAAGCCAGCAAACGTGCTAAGGATGTGGCAAACAGGAAGGCTGGAAAATCACCATGAGAGGATGTGATGCTCTCAGGCAGCAGCATGGTAGGATTATCTGCCATCACAATCGCTATGTGGGAAACAAAAGAGCTTAATTCTTGGGAAATAAACATTTGGTCACTTCAAACAAATGAAAACAAAAACAAAACAATGAAAACACTAAGTTGGAGTATATACAGCAGGCTGAGCTGAATTAGGCTTCAGAAGACCTGGGCTCAATTTCTGGCAGAGTCCCTGGTCTCTGAGTGACCTGCAACAGGTTGTTTTCCTGCTCTGTGCCTCAGTTTCTCCTGCTGTGAAATGGGACCAGTGGTAGCCATTTGATGTAAGACCTACTGCTGAAAAATCTTATACAAGAACTGGCAGTATTATTATTTTTCCCTGCCCAAACACAAGCTGTGGTGCTTTTTTCAAATATCTTTAGCAATAAAGAAAACACAGTTTTGTTCACTGAGTGTAGGTCTGTACGAAAGCATTTCATACGTGCTTTTCTTCAGAGTGATCCAAAGCACTGGGGTCTTTTTGAGGAATGTGATTTTCCTTCTCATTAACTTCCTGCTTAGGGATTCTTCACGGCAACAGTAAATGTTATGTTTTCCCATATGCAATAATGACCTACCAGCTACTTTAGCCAGAGTGACCTTTCATTTCCTAATAGGAAGAACAAAATAAAAGCCAGCAAGGAGTCTCCACCAGGCAGGACAGTGTGTGACAGAGCTCTCAGCAGCTGAGCTGAACGGGCAGCTGCCTCCCAGCAAAAGAAGGGGCAGCAGACACCACCCCTCATGCAAGGCAAGCAAAGGGTGAGAGGTCCCCAACAAATTATTCCACAGTTTCTCATTCAGATTGTGAAAGATGCAAATGAGAAAACTCTCCTTGGAAGTGTCTTTTAATGGCACTATCCGCAGCTCACATCTAGATCCATACCTGCCAACTTCAGGGATGCTTAAATGCTGTGGTTAAGGTTGGTGTTAAGCCTTCCACGTGGGAACATCTTCCACACATTGCAAAACTCAATAATTAAGCAACCTCACACTTTGGGATGTTCAGGGGCCCAAGCCTGTGTAAGCCCAAGTTACCTCTTGCTGCCATAGGAGGTTACAACACCACCACTCGGGTGCATATTTTGCCACACACATGCAGAGCAGAAATCACTGCGTGACTCCCAGGGCTTCAACTTGTCCACAAGTCTTCCTATAGACTAATCACAGCGCAACATTATTCCACTTGTCAACAGTTTGGGAGGAATTGACAGATCCTAGTTTAACTATTTAACTCTGCCAGGGGTAATAAGTTCTCTCATGCATTAAATTAAAAATGACACTTGAAAATAAGTACATTATGGACCAAATACAGCACACAAATGGGGGGCGAAGATTTAAACTGCTGCCTGGTGGAGAATTGCCAGTGAAGCAATATGCATTTCATTATCTGGACTTAGGTTGAACACATCCACCAAGAAAGCCCTTTGCATATAGATGCATTTGCTGTGGGCAAATGCCTGCTATCAGCGTGGACAAACACAACTGTTTATTTTTCATTATAATAATGTTTGAGTTAAAAAACCTGCCGAAGGCTCCTTACGGTGGGCAAGCTCTGGACAAGGCAGGCCCTGCTCACCCTCAGCCCCCATCATTTTTGCCTTGGGCCCATGGTCTCTTTGCAAAATTCTCCTTCTCTTCTGCTACTGTCTGACATCTGAGGAAAAACACTGAGTGGTTGAGCTGATAAGACACAATTACTTAAGCTGATAGGAAAAGGAATAACATTAATAAAGACAGATTTTACCTGTAAGCAGAGTATATTCCTTTCAGAGGAAAGGAAATTTTTTTACAAGCTTTGGGTTCAATAGTTTTGAGTTATGGCACCTTCTGCCACTATCACTGGGGTTTCTCTTTCTTTTGCACCAGTGTCCCTCAAGCAGCTGCAATGTCATGCACAGAAACATCGCTGAATTCACTTCTAGTGCTGGAGCATGTCTCCAGTCCATTGATAGGCATTTGGGGTGGGGTTTGTGCCACTTAATCCACAAATGTAGTCATCTGTCTGTGAGTTGGTCTCCTTTATAGTAAATGGAGAGCTGCAGGAATTTGAAAGGAAGAATTCATCCAGTCTTTCTGAATTAAATTAGCTACCCAGCCAGCAAGTAGGTCTTATGAGCTGAATCACTCCTCATTTTCCCAGCTTGCCAAACAGCAGTGGGAAGGGAGGACTATGATAGAAAAGACTACCAACAGCCCGGCCAGCTGGCTCAGGTTTAGTCATCTATTCTGCAGACAGTTGAAGTCAGGCAACAGGAAACACAACCCCCCACATAAGTTATGCTTTTAAGTGAGAAGAAGCTTCCCAAAGGAAATGCTGGCTGAAAAGCAAGTGAAATACTCAGGGCCATTACTATGAGCTGAAAAGCAGGAGGTAAAAGGAGACGTGATGGAGACTGAAGTTTGCCAGAATCTGAGAGCCATGGGCTGGAGTTGGGAGCATGCAAGGACCAGCTTTCATAGTCACACTGGCAGCTGTGACAACTGACACAAGTATTTATATACCTCCCATGGCAGCATATAGATGTACTGAATTGTTTAGGCACTGCAGGCAGAAAGCAAACCCCTGCAGACAGGTACGTGAGAGTGTATCTGAACAGCCCAAGTTAAATGTTGGCCCTGTGCTATTCCCATCTGTTCCAGAAGAAAGAGAAAATAAACACCAACAAGTTATTCTTGCAATTGCTGCTAGCTTCGTATCTTGCATGTCCTCCTATAATAGCTTCATATCTTGCATGTCCTTTGAGAAACAGTCACAATTGCCGAAAGGTTGCAAACTGATTTTAAAAATTCTATTGAAAATCTATCCTCTGGCAGAGGATATTGAAAATATTCTACTGAAAATGTGTTCTATAGTAAGTGGTGGAGATCTGTAAAACAAGATTCTTATTGATTGCTCACCCTTTCAATTCTACGGGGAATATAAAAGGAATTATCTTAATGAAAGCAATCCTAATCAAAGCACCCTTTACACCGAAGTTGAAATGAGATATTGGGATATTTCCTTTGATCAAATCTCCACTAAAAGGAGAGAAATATATATGAGTCTTGCTTTTGTAGGAACCTTGGTCCAACCTTGCTTGTTGAAAAAAAGTCCAACCTTGCTTTTGCCAAGAAATGTTGGACCAGATAATCCTTGAGGTCCCTTCCAACCTGGTATTCTACAATTCTATGATGAGTGTTTTTGGGGTCAGACTCTGCACGTTATGTGTGAAGATATCCATCCCTAGAAGAAATAAAGACATTTATTCCCACAGAAACTGAAGTATGAAATTCAAAATATTAGGGGGCTTAATTGGGGTCCACAGTCTGCATTGGGAAGTCTCCCTTCTGAGACTATAAAAACAAAAGGTGTTAGAGGAAAAACAACAAAAACAAAGTGCCTATCCATACACAAATGTTAAACAAAGAAAGCCCCACTTTAGGCTTGTTTTCATCCTCTCTCATTCTCCAAGTCCTGCTATCAGGGGAGTGAATGTTTAAGAGAAAGCAGTGAGTGGTTCCACTCATTTTGCCAAAGCACAGTTAAAATGGAGTCCTGTCCCCCTACAGACCAAGGGGGGATGCCCAGCTACCCCCACTCCCAGCTGTATTAGTACTTTACATTTGCTAAGCTGGTTCACACACGTTCTGGCAGAGCATCCCTGGTGACCTGTTCCTCCGGGCAGTCATGGCTTCATCCCATGGGATGAGCTGTGACATCACCCAGAGGGACCTGCTGGCAGCATCAAGGGTCTGGTGGGATGTGGCTGTGCAAGAGCTCCTGCGAGGGACCCTTGCCTTACGAGGCCAAGGGTAGAAATCAAAATCCTCAGCAGTCCTGTGTGTAGCATCTCACTCTCACTGCTGCCATGCCAGGATCCCTCAAACAATGCCTGAGGTGCAAACAAAATTCTCAGAAATCCTTTCCTGGATTACTCAGAGTCATTCATATTCATTAGTGGTTATCAGCACGCAAGCAAGACCCGCATTAATTAAATATCTTTGGCATTTGGGAATTGAGGAGTTTGGTCTTGTTTTGTTTAAGTTTGCTTATTTCTTAGGAGTATTAACTTATTCTGACCTAACTTTCTCTGACATCTTTCCCAGTTACAGGAATATAAGCTTATATGCAAGATATTTGAAAATGCATCCACAAAGGTGCAGACAGTGTAGCAGGAACACTGGAACTGAAAACTCCAATCTCCATTATTTAAAGCTCATTTTAAGGCACCAAATCAGAAAAACACAGGGGAAGTTCTCCCCTCCTTGACTCTTTCTCAAGAAGGCTTTGTACCAAGAATGCTAATTATTTTTGAACCTCTGTCTAAATTAATTGCTTCCATTACTAAGAAGAATTTATACAAATATAACTATTTCTATTTATTCAGAAAACTAGTCACAACACTAATACACACAGGAGCTAACAGCATTGTGGTCAGGGGTGTGAATCTCCTTTCAGACCTGCTGTAAAAGGCAAATCCCCCTGTTCAAAACCATCATCTTCACAAAGTTCATTGCCTGGCTTTGTTTTTTTAATAGTATCACCATTACCTAGACGGCCTGCAGGGTCCCATTTCAGCAATAATCCTGCAGTGACTGCATCTTGGCATTGATTTATGCTTGCATTTTTACAAGATAGAAAACCTTTCTATTGTAACAGTTTCCCTGTTTACTGAAGGGCAGAAAAAACAGCTAGCTTATTTCAAAAGCACAAAGTAATTTGTAACAGGTGCTATTTCACTGATATGAAACAACTGCTCTAATGAGGAATAAACTGCAGGAATATTAACAGTTACACAACTTGGCATCACAAAGAAAGCACTGCGGAAATGTTTTCTGCAGAAAGAAGCTCAAGCCTTGCTCACCCACCAAGTCACCTCTCTGTCATTGAAATCCCTCGCCTCATGCAGCCTTAGCTCCTGGAAGGGCTGAGGATTTGAGACAAGAGTTAAGACTCACAATTAAAGGTGACAAAGTGATGTAGAAAAAGCCTCCTCATGGACCAGATTTCCACAGCATGTGAAGGGAGATGCTCAGGAAAGAACAAAAAAACCTCTCAGTCCCAAAAGGAAGAGCAGAAGATTTTGACCATGGAAAATCACTGCTTTTTCCTTACCCATTTTTGACTCAAACCTACCTTTGCTGTGCTATACTAATAGCACATGACACTTCCCTCTCAGCCACAAAAGTTACAGATGTTTTATACATATGTTCATAACGAGGTGGAATTTTTATTAAACTTGTCTGTGAAAGCTATTGTGGAGCCTGAATTTTATTTACTACAAGGTAATAAATTTCCCAAGCAGTGGTGACACCATGGTAACAATATTGCTAATGTAAATATTCCTGCCTCTAAAATAGAGTCAAGTCTTTGTAGCATGTAGCAATGCCAGACAATAATTGAATACGATTAGGTTTCCTTTTCTCTAAGCAGGAGGTGAGGAACTGAAAATACACTTCTCCATGGTACTTTGAATCAGTAATTATTTTCAGAGATCACCAAGAGGAACTGCCCATTCACAACCCTTCTGTTTGGTTGTTTTCCCTAAACCAACTAAAATTGAAGAGAGGTATTTTGATCTGGGCATCCTAGCAATTCAGGAGTGAGGTGGCTTGCTCAAGGTGTATGCACACACATAGAGAATCGTGGGGTTTGAGAATACCAATTTTTGCAGAGCTAATCAAACAAAACCTTCTTCATGGTTTACATTTTAACATTGCATTGCAAATTTCTAGAACATTAACAAGGCAGAAGGACAATATTCCTCAGATGAATGACACGTACTTCAGTGAGGTGTATTTACTTAGCTACACTGCCAGTTTTAACCTTCACAGCGAGATACCTAAAAAAAGTTTATAAGGCTTCTTATCAGTAAAGGGACAAATGTTGGAACGAGGAGACCCAATGAAATATCACCCAAAAAATGTTCTTTTGTAAAATGACCATGTCAATGAAACCTTTAGAAGTCAGTGGTAATTTTTTACTATTCCCATTATATCAGTTCTCATGTGATCACACATCTCTGAATCTGTGACATAAAAAATGAAGGAACAAATGGACACATGAGTCCCTCAAGAAATATTAGCTCTATAGGCATGCACCTACATATACGGCTACTAAATGAAGGCTGGAGCTACTGTGCAGGAATATGCATTGATGTAGCTCAGCTGAAGTCAATTAAATTCCACCACACTCTGCACCAGAAGATGCATCTCTCTCTTGCATTTTATTAATGAGAAGAGAGAAGTCTTTCTAAAATTATCCTTGTTAAAATTAAGTTTCCTCATTTAGTTCCTCCTGTACAGAGAGAAGGCACTTGATGGAGTGGAATGGAAAATTTCATGGAAAAGGGCCCCATCTGTGGATTTCAAACAGTTTTATGCACATTCGTTGAACTTAGACCATGGTCTCAGAAACAGTAGGAAAACAAGAATAAGACAAGGACCGTGAGTAGAGGAAAGAACAGTATCTTATGTGGAAGAATCTTAGTCCCTTGAGCACAGCAAAGGTATTGGCTCCATTTTAGGTGTATTCAGGGGTCACCTTTGTCCATGTCCTTCACAAAAACTGCTGAGCATTTGTCACAGCACTGGAAACATGGTCAGGAAACACCTGAAGGGAGGCAACAAAGGGACCTCTATCAAAGGAGGCTATTTTTGCCAAATGCTCACTGCAGTCAATGGCATTACTTGCATGCTTAATGTTAAACACGTGCTAAAGTGCTTTGCTGGACAAAGGCCAGATGGCTCAACACTGCAAAACTGAGCTCTAAATGAAGCTTCTCTGGGGTCTGGCTGTCCTTCAGCATGGTCATCCTTGGCCTTGTCACACCACGGCTTCCTAGAGACTGAATGCAGATCTGTTTCTCATTTGTGTCAGTTCAGAAATGACCCAGCCTCTTTGCTGTTGTGATCATGGATTCTCTAGAAGTTATTTAAATAAATAGATGCAAGTAATGTATTTGTTAAGAGAATATTAATTTTGAACTATTTTGGACAGCCCAGGATAGATTTTGGAGTTAGACACTGTAGAGGCTGCATTGCAGATACAGTTCTTGGGCACTGCAGTTCCCTCTGCAGTGTGTTAGGTAAGTCAGGCTCCTCAGAAGACCTGTTTCAAAGGAGATGGCATTTGGAGCAAGAAGCTCCCTATGGGTAGACAATGCAAATGGTGAGCACGGGAGTGCTTCCAGGCCTACAAACAGAAATCTGCACCTTTGAATCCAGATTAGCACCATTTCTTGAGCCTAGGAGGGCTCTGTTTCTCACAAGAACTGGAAGCATCCCAGCTTTCTCTTTTTAAAGTACATCTTATGATGTGGTGCCTCCTCCTGTCTTTCACTCCCTGGTGAACTTGGGCTGTAGGAGACTTCCAGTCAATGGATGTGCCAGAGCAAACCCATGCCTTTCACAAAATTTCCCCAAAGACGGGCAGAGCAATGTGTGCTCCATCCTCCTGCAGAGTCAGGACAAGCAAAGGACATCAGTCTCAGGGGCAGAGAGAAGCACTCAAGGCCAACAAGGAGCAAGCAAGACCCAGCAGCAGGGCATTGGCCTGGAACTGACAAGTCAGGGGTATTTCTGGGTTTTGTTTCATATAAAATATATAAAAGGTGTTGAGTACTGACAGTCATCCCAGAACTTTCCTTTTTCAGACAGATATGCTAACTGCCAAGCTCAATTTTTATGAATACACTTTGATATATTGCTTTTTCAGAGCCTAAGCACGTTGAGACACTGAATTACTTTGATTCAGATCACAGCTGATGAACTTCAGCAAGACTGCAGTCGAGGCAATGTTGAGTATGAAATCCTGTACGCAGCCCATAGATAAAATTTCAGGAGTTCAAGTGCAGGCAAAGGGAAATTAGTCCCTTGCACAGCACTTTGTACTGAGAGGAAAGAAGGGTTAAATAAAAGCTTGTTTGCAACTAAAATAAAAAAGAAGGAATGTTATTTTTTCTTACCTTAAAACCCTGTTCTTTAATTTCTAACCCTACTGCTAGGGTGATTCAGACAGTGGTTGTCTGACTAGAAAGATAAGGATAGATGTGATGATGGGTCTGTGCACAGCAATATACATTTTATTGTCAAGCTGGGTGCTGTGTGTAGTCAATAAACCTCATGGCTATTGATCATGTTGGGAAAGGAAATTAATGCGGACATGGCTTGTTTTTGCAATATGATAGGTATGTCTGCACATCGTCACCCGACAGCCCCGAGCTGTGCATTCTTGTTTGAGTTGGATGGAATGCCGCTATCCAAAATCTGGATGAATAATAAAAATCAGCGGTGACCTTTGTGAAACTTCAGATTCATAATCAAAATGTTGAGATAGGCATTTGCTTGATCTGTTTTGACCAACATGGCATATTAATCGGAGTTAGAATAAGCACAGTGAGAAATAGTCCAGCCAGCAACCTGCCCTATCTGCCCAGATGAGCTCTGTTTCAAAGTACCTACAAAAAGCCTCAGGTCCCCCTGATTTACAGGTCTCATCCCCTTCTTTTCAGGTCTCCACCCTTCCTTTGGCAGTCAGTTGGAGGGAACTGCTCCCTGTTATGGTCCTCTCTGTGGCATTCATAAATAAGCCCTCCCCAGGACTGTCACTCAGGAGGACATCAGCTTCATGCCTGACATTGCCAAGAAGCAGTGTATGGAGAAGCAGGTGGAGCAGCACCAGTTCGCTCACTGAGGACTTTTCCTTCCCAAGCCCCAGCCCAACTCCTCTGACCTGCTCAGGAATCAGCAGGTCTTCCTCTGCAGCCAAGACAACTAGATGGATGGAAGGAAACTCTCCCTCTATCACCACTTATATCAATCATACTGTAGAAGACATATGGTTTTCATGAGCTTGAAAGATCAGCCCATGCATTTTCATTTCTGTAAGCTTAATATGTGGGGCTTTGCAGTGTGGCTCTCAAGCACTGTTTGAAAGAAAGTGCTACTAGCACACAAGCTAGGGCATCTCAAAGGAGTTTAAGGCTATCTGAAACTATGCTGCACTGGGGGCCCTAAGTACATTAATCCATATTTGCTCTGCTCATAACTGTAACTCATGGCAGCATCCACTCCTACCAAGTCTCATATAGATTAGTATTTTTATTCATAAGCAGATCTACAGATACCAAAGTCCATTGGGGGCATAAAGTTTCCAAGTTACTTCCTTTACATTGCCCAGTGTGCTTTTATTAAAAATGTTACAGATATTATAATACAGTTCCTCACTGGTTTTACACTTTGGTACATTCCTCCAGTAATCCATCACTGGCTATGTCAGGGAAAAACCCACAAAACTCAATCAAGTGGAAGTGGTTTGTTTTTTGAAGGAAGAAATTTCCCCTGAACCCCAGTGCATTATGAATTTTCCAGCCCTGGTAGATCGACATAATGATATTTGAGTCACAGTGAGAAATGGTTGCATGGTTGGATGAAAGTAGTAAAAACAATCAAGTGCCTTGCTGAGCATGTGGCGTTGCTACTCTCCCTTGCTCCATCTCTCCAGGAATTACTGTCAGTTTTGCTGCATCAAATGAAGGAAGACACTTTTGAAAACCACTGAGCAGAAAAGTCCTAGCTCTGCAGAGATTTCTGGACTTCTTTCATAGGTGATCTAGATGCAAAAAAAAAATTCTTCTTCCAATCTTTCAGTTTACTGTCTTGCAATTTCTGGCCACTATCACACAATTCGTAAAGAATCAATATATATACACCCAAACCAAACCCACAAAACCAAGTGGTTGTACCAATGCTTGGCATTTCACTTGCTGATGCTTACAGCAGTGGAGATGGCATTAGCAAAGCCCGTGGTAATAAAGGACGCAGATACTGCTCCTTTCAGTCTCCTCGCTGCCACAAGGCAGGAACCATAGAACCATTTTGGTTGGAAAAGACCTTTAAGATCATCAAGTTCATCTATAATGCAACACTGCCAAGTCCACCACTAAACCATGTCCCTCAGCACCACATCTACACAGCTTTTAAATCCCTCCAGGGAAGGTGACTCCACCACTGCCCTAGGCAGCCTGTGCCAGTCAGTGCCTGACAGCCCTTTCAGTGAAGAAATTGTTCCTAATATCCAGACTAAACCTCCCCTGGCACAACTTAAGGCCATTTTCTCTTGTCCTATTACTTGTTACTAGGCAGAAGAGATCAACCCCCACATCACTACAACCTCCTCCTGCTTTCACAGCCCTGGCAAGGCTCTGGCCTGTAGTGGTTCTCCACAGATGTGCACTTGTCCCAGAGCCTCTCCTGCCCGTGGGTGATCACACATTTGTCAGAGATGGGAAATATGAGCCATCAGGATTTGCCTTTTTTGGAGCAGGGAGCCTACTTCACAGTGCAGCCCATGGCTTCACTAAGTGCTGCAGACAGGGGAGCTGGGCTGGAGATATGTGCAGATAATTCTCATTTACAGCCTTTGTAGTAAGTTTTAATCTTTTCTAAACAGCTCTCTATGGCTCCAAAGGGATGCATTTGAATAGCCCTAATAGGTTGTCATCATTTTGCTAATGGGAGTTTAACGAGTGACTTATGGACAGAGACCTAATTCCACTTCTCAGTGCTGCCCTGCAGGAAGAGTGATCCTGCTTCACCTTTCCCCTTCCCGAGTCCCTCTGCCAATAGGAATTATTATCTTGACATTAGGAAGAACTTCAGATGAAAACCCCAACTCCCTTTAACTAAGCTGAAGACTTTAACCATCAAAGCTTTTAGTAGAAATGGGTGGGAGGAGAATTAAAATCTTTCCATTAGCAGATCCATGCAGCATTTCGATGATTTGCTTCAGTACTACTCCAGATGCATATGAAAGCCACATACCATGCGATGCTCAGCATCTCATTAGGAGCAGATATGCCATGCCAGGAGGCACAATGGGAGGAAAAAGCTCTATTTTTAAAGCACACTGAATGGCTACTATATAGAATCATAGAATCACAGAGTGGTTTGGGTTGGAAGGGACCTTAAAGATCATCTCATTCCAACCCCCCTGCCATGGGCAGGGACACCTCCCACACAGTACCCCAGGTGGGGTCTCACAAGAGTGGAGAGGAGAATGCGGTCCCTTGACCCGCTGGTTACACTGCTTTCGATGCAGCCCAGGATATCGTTGGCTTTCTAGGCTACAAGCACACATGTTGAGCTTCTCATTGACCAGCACCCCCAAGTCCTTCTCAGGGTGTTTTTCAATCCATTCTCTGCCCAGCCTGTATCTGTCCATGGGATTGCCCCGATCCATGTGCAGGATCTTGCACTTGACCTTGTTGAACTTCATGTGGTTTGCATGCAGAGGCCGGAGAGAAAGAGTGAAGTGGGCCCTTGAGTAGATCTGCCTTGAAAATTTGCTCACTATTCCCTGCAGGTCACAAATAGCTGGACATCAAATCTAGCTGCTGCTGTGCCTGGGACTATTTTTTGTATTCTTTAAGAGACTTCCACTGGTAGAGACAACAACATTTTCTGGCATTAGAAAACAAGCATTTTCAGGCTTCAGCTGTCAAAACCTGCACTATGTCTCCAGGAGAGTACACCTGCTGCAGGATCCCTCAGGGCTGTGTGGCTAACACTGGGCCAGTGAGGCCACCCTTTTGTCTCATACTTTGTTGCTGTCTCTCAAACTACCTGCACAAGAGGTTGTATCCCATTCCTCCACAGATGCTTGGGAGGAAGGTGTTGGGAGGTTGGGGATCAGTGTTCTTCTTTCTAATTATGAGGATATAGATGAAGTAAAGACAGTCTGTTCTTAGGGTCGCACAGTGAAAGGTGGACAAAAGCTACTGAACAAAAGCTGGAACAATGAAAGGTCCGGCTGGTCACAAGAAAAAATTCTTCACCAATGGCTAAGCACTGGAGGAGAATGCCCGAAGAGGCTGTGTATCTGCATCCCTGGAGATTTCCAGAAATCAGATGGAAAAAAAAGGACCCAGGCAACCTGACCTAATTCAGAATTAGATCTACTTTGTGCAAGAGATTGGACTATGGACTTCCCAAAGTCCCTTCAACCTATATTACTCAATGAGCCTAGGACTCCATGGGTTCAGAAACTGGGCTACCAGTATTAACACATTCAGAATTATGGAACATCTTGATATTGACCTAGTTTCTGAAATCACCCTAAACTTCAGATAGATGAAGCTTAATCATAAATCTAAAACTCAAAATAAACGAAGAAGACCAAACTATCTACTCATTGAAAGATTAAATTCATTCATTCCTTCTTCATGTCCATCTGGGAAGACGAAGATCTAACTCAGAGAGAGTATGGTACCCCAGCCTCCATGCATACAGTATATCAAGGTACAGTTACAGATGAGGAATCACTTGTTGGCAGATCTTAATTTTCAGTCATTTTCTTGGAGTTTCCTAGGGTTTCAGTTCAGACTTCTCCTTCTTGGTCCTTAACCTCCTCAGCAGGCAGGTTCAGCACTCCCCACTCCAAGCTTGTGGTTGTCCTCTGTTAGGAAAAGCCTGTGCTCCTTTGGGTAGATTAGATCCTACAGACTTAAGAAAATCCTGGTGAGGACTCACCTCTATTCTCCTAGGAAGTGATGTAAATATCTCAGTGAAAAACTTTTATATGCATGAAAATTCATATCAAGATGTGAATACACAGCAGCACTTAATCCAGATATAAACAAAGAATTACATTGTGCTGCTCATTGCTGACTCTCATTTAAAGCCAGTCATAGTGATAGAAAAATAATTGGAGGTCATACTGGGTTAGGCACAACTAAACCCAGTTTAGTCCTCAATCCTCTCTTTTGATTACTCCTTAATTTAGACGATGTGACTTATCCCTCGAGCAAAAGCTGGAACTGCGTTGTATTTCTACTCAGTAAAAGAGAGAAAAGGTGGGGATACTACAAACATTAGTAAATGAGAAGGCTGAGGGTGTTAGTCACTGCTGCAATGGCAGCACACTGCTCAGCACGGACTAATTGACCTATTTTTCAGCATCACGTGACAGACTAAATTGCCCTAGAAAAAGTGCCTTGACCTCACACCTTCTGCTGGAAGAGAAGTCCTACATCAAACCCACGTCCTGGCCTGAATTCACCAGGGGCTTTTACGAGGGTGAAAAACATATTAACGTTAAACAATGCTAATGCACATATGTTAACCCAACAGTGGGGATCAGCTGCTGAACAGTGAATCCAGAGCATGAGGCATAATTGCCAAGTCCTGCCTATGCCTCTGATTATCCCAGCTCAAATCACTCCCTAGGCTTCCACCTGCAATTTTGTCTCAGGTTTGTCAGCTACGACTTTTGCAGCAAAAATGTCAGAGGTTTCTAGGCCATGGAACAGGCAGGAGAACTGGCTTGGGGAAGCTGTAGTTACTTTGCATCCACCATACAAGCTGAAATTGTTTTTACTCCCACGACCCTGTAGTTTTAGTTCACTGATGTCATGTTTTTCAACTCTACAGGCCATGGAGTGTTGTGCTTGATTGCTGGGAAAGCACATCCATTTTCTTTAATACCCCATACACATAACACATGTATCAGTAAAGAATGCAATTTTGCCATAAAATCTATGTGTTTCATTATGTGCTCCATATGATCTATATATTCTATCACAAAATGTTGCCCTCTGTTTGCTGCTCTATGTTACATTTCTCATGAGGTTACCTTGACTTTCATGTGGTTTCTATACTAGATTTTTTTTTTATATCCACATAACCTTTTAAGATATACATGCTTTTTGTTACAGGTACAAAAGGAATTAGGTTCACATATTGTGGCTTTTATTAGTGCTCATAGAGAGGTCTCATTACCGTGAAAGAAACAATAATACCTGCTTTAAGGCAAGACTTTATCTTTTCAATGGCCATATACGTACCTATTGTCTGCAGAGTAATTTTTTTTTCTTTTGGTACTAAAACAGGAAATGTGCAGAGTGAAAATGGTCTGCTCTTTATTGACTTCACGCAGCCTTTTTCCAATCATTTCAAGGGATGTAAACCATTGCAAAGGCAGACTTCACATCAATAGTGGAAGCAGCACGTCAGGCAGACAGCAGTCCTGAGACTGATGCTGAAAAATCAATTCTGGTCCATTGGAGTCAAGAGCCTACCATGCTATAAATGAGAAAAGCAACTGACCTATTTTCTTAGCACAACTTTTCTAAGAAGACTAATTAATTGGCTCATGGACAACCTCTGAAATTGCAGCCCTTTGTTTTCCATCACCTTGTCCCAGTTTTAGACTGTTACACCAACAAAGTCACACCAGCTAAAACAGGAGCAGCGAAGTGCTGAACCACTGCCACCAAGTCCACAACCCAGGCTTGGATGTGATGGCCAAGAAGAGGCACCATTTCTTTGGCGTTGTGTAAAAGTGTGACCAAACTCGATTTTTGCAGCAGTCTGTTCTGTGCATTGAGTAACACCGTGCACTGGGCAACGAAAGGCGACACACACACAAAATGTGTGTGTTAGTGGACAGCCCCTTACTACAAGGAGCTCATAAGTGATTTTGTGGAACAAAACCATTCTGGCCAGAGTGGAACTGCAATGCAGGAGGATGGTAAGGTGCTTGAACCCATGTTGTGTAGACAATGTGTATGTTATTTCTATCCTGTTAGTTTTTAAGAGTTTCTCTTCTTAGCTGAGAGCCCCACCATGATCCTAAATCAGTAACTGGGCAAAGAGACAAGCCCAGAGGGCAATCCAAGTCTAAGGGAAGATTAATTTCCTTCTGGAACGGTCTCAAGAGGGAGCAGACCTCAAGGGTGTTAAGTAAATGTCATTAATCAAGAGAGATGATTCTGAGCCACTTTCCTCAAAGTCAGACATGGAGCATGGGATAGAAATGACTCAGAACAAGAGTGTCTAGTCCATGTCTTGAGAGTAAAAGGTGAAATCCACATTATTTAATGCAAGCATCTATGTTGCATCTGGATTTTAGGTGCCAGTGAAGTTGATGAAGGGAAACCAAGACCTCAAGAGGCATGCAAAAGAAAACCCTTTTTGGCTCTGTGATCTCTGAATCCCCTATTTTTAAGGATTTCTAGTGCATGGAGGCTTTTTCTTACACCAACAGGATCAACTGTGCGATGAGTGGTCTGAACTCTGTTGTACAATGTCTAACGACTGAAGCCAGATTCATGAGGAAGGCAAAGCAAGTTTAATTCTTATTTGTCCAACACATTTATCGTGTGACTTCCAGCAAGTCTTTTTTATTCCTTCTGCGCTTCTATTCCCTGCTGGTACAGTAGGAATGATATTTCTCAGACTCAGAGGATTGTTCTAGGATAGAAGGAGTAATACTTATGAGATGTTCAAGTATCTTACTGAGAAGCTTCACAAACATTATATGGAAAGATCCCTATTTTCAGTGCAGGGGAATTGTTGATTTTATTTTTAGTTGAGGCATAAATACACTGAATTTCATACACTAAATGAAAAAGATGTGAAGAAATTCAAAATCGCTACACCACACACTGAGAGCACGAGAGATAGTGAGCATGCATGTGAAAAGGGGCCGAGTTAGGATTAACAAAGTTATCCTCATTTTGTGATTAACTCCTTTTATAGGGATGACTAATAAATTTGTCATTTATTAATATTGTCATCATTAACTCCTGAGCTCAGTGTTAAGCTTATCTGCCCTGATAAGGGGAAGAGTTTTGTCAGGAATATTAATAAGAAATACAGTTTATTTTCTCTTTATTTATGTGCAACTCCTATCAATATTAATGGGATTCATTTAAACAGATACAGGAAGGAAATGAGGAATGAGAAGGGGAAGAGAATGTTTTATGCTCATTTCATAGGAGTTATCTACTAGAGAAGCTGGAGAAACAGAAGCAAAGCTCTTAGAATTAAGAACAGGATTCCCATCTCCAGGATGATGCTCCATCCCTAGAAAGAATTCAGCCCCGGAAAAGATTCATAAGCAAAATACCGCAATCAGTTCAAAGTTCATATTGCTGAAAATGCCTTTTGTATGAAATCCCTATCATGTATTTACAAAACCTCTGCCCCTGCTGGATAATAGCAGATTACAAATTACAAATGAATGCAGCTGTATTTTGTTATTAATTGTAACATGTTCTCAAGCTGTTAAGTCTCATGGTCTACTGATCATGCCTGACCCACAAATGGGAGTATGCAGCACAATAAAACCTCACACACTCTTGATGTCCTTTCTAATTAGCGAATGAGTCATGTCCTATATCTGCAGAGCGGAACTGCACTTCTTTTTTCTAAGATCATCTATAGATCAGTGTGCAGACGTCAATTCAGACTGTGTTGCACACTCGTTTTGGAAGGATCAGCAGATTGGGAGCTATGTTTTACTCCAAAGCTGCAAGCACCTCCAGGAGTCTGGTTTTGGAGCTGGCTCCTTCAAAATCTGGTTTAGGATTTTATTTTATTCTTTTTTATATTAGGTACATTTGGGAGGTTTGGGCGAGCCTGAGCACAGACTAACTCTGTGCTTGTCCTTCTGCTTGTGTGTGTGACAGTAAAGTGCCCTTCAGCTGGCAGCAGATGCAGGGAGGCTCTTTCTGAGAGTATTGTCCGAGTGTCACTACATGGTGTACACAATTAGCTGTGATGTACAAATCGCTACTCCAGCTAAAGGGCTCTCTGAGACTGAAGGGACTCACTTCCAACATTCCACAGCTCAGGAAAAAGAATAGGTTAGTTTAAATGAGGTCATTAAGTCACTTGGCCAAATTCCTACCCCAGGCATTTATTCGATATGTCTCCTCCAATTCTGTAGCATGACTGTTAATTGCAAGCTGGATTTTGTCTGAGACTAATGCAGATCTCACCCCTCCAAGCTCTCTGAACCACCAGTGAACTTGTAAGTCTCAAATGCCAATGGAAACCAAAGTGACCCTTTTCCCATACCCAGAGGCACTGCCTAAATGCCCATGGCATAGACTTCTCTCCCTAGACAACACAACGCACAGGCAGTTCAGAATCTCCCACTAAGTTACTCCAGCAAAAGGCAAACTGCCTTCTGTCACAAAGCCTTACAAGTGAGTTTCATCTAACACCTGATCATAAGGTCTGATGTATTTCTGATCAGCTGTCTGCCCTTCCTCCCTCTACAGCTGGCTGCATCCCCCTCTCAGACCACCACATGGATTAGAGGAGAGCAGCATGGGCACAGCAGAGAAGGAAAACAGCCCCAGGTGATGGATTTACTCCAACCTCATCTGATTTGCAGGGCAACAGAAGCTAAAATTTCCAATGTTGCCCAAGAAAGGGACAATTCTTCAAGTAGAATCAGCTGAATCCAAACACCACCACTGCAAACAAATCTTGCTGCTGGCCATTCCCCCAATACCCGAGCCCAGTGAGAGCACGCGATCTACCTTCCTCTGAGCAGAGGTGTAGGACCACACAGAAGCTTCATATTTTGGCCAAATGGATGGCCTGCCCATTGCAAAACCTTCACACAAGTTTAAAGTGTTAAGCTGTTTTGCTTGGAAGGCACTTGGCTCTATCATCCCCATGTCAGCCCACAGACATATTTACCACAGAAATACACATATTCACATACTGGGGCCATGGAAAGAGAAATGGAAATTAGGCTGCCTAGGATTGTAATGGCACTAGTATAAATTAAAATGTTATTTCTCCATAAGTCCTTTTCTTCCTACATTATTTTTTTTCCAAGACATCTCTTATAAAATTCCATCTTAATTTAGTTGTGTTTCTGTCAGTTTAGTGAACTTCCCTGGTGTAATTATTACCCTCATTATTATCAGCAAGTGCAGGCTGAAAGAATGAGAATGAAAGAAAACCACACACAATGCATATACGAGGTTGAAGTGAGCTCTCACATGAGGTTACAAAGTACTGCCCCACACTGATGGGCTGTAAATAGAGCATGAACCACACAGCATCATGTAGCCTGTGCAATTTCTGTGGGTGTCGGCTGGACAGATGGCACAGCCAGGTATGGGGGTCTTGCTGTGGACAGAGGAAATTTCGGGTCTCCACTCGCCTGAGTCATTGTCTGTTGTGCTGTTTTCTTTTCATCCCAGAACTTCCTGAGAATGGTCTGATTCATACACATATATATAAAAAGCCTTCGAAAGTCATCTCTACATGCCTTGCTTAGAGCCACATATAAGGAGTGACCCACATCAGAGCCTTACATACACTGTCCACATCTCACTGTAAGTCTTTCTTAATGTCATTGGAAAAAAAGAAAGGAAAATCCACAAATGTTTCATAGTTTCACATGATACAGGCTAAATTGCTTTACAAGGCACACAAGTAGGATTGTTAGCCATTTTGTCATTCTCACACAGTTACAATTTCCCTGACAGCAGCACTGGGAAGCAGATGGTTCCCAGAGTGAAGAGGGATGGACATAGCAAAGACAGAGTTAATTACACTACAGTAGATCTAGGGCTGCAGCGATTTAGGTCTGCCAAATTTAAAAAACCAGTTCTCAAAATATGTGCCTGGAAATAATCATCTCTTGATGCTTCTGCCAGCTAGAAAAAAGAAAAAATACAACCAAAACCCCCTCCACTAGCAACCCACTCATAAACTGGGGACACCAGGTTCAGCACACAGGAGCTCTGGAGCATGGATGGTTCCCCACTAACAAGTACCAATACTAACGTTTTAATACCACAAGAATTTACAAAGAGTGGGGAAATGTGCAGAATTTGGTACAAACTCTGAAGATCCTTTCATAAATATATCGTTAATATAAGGTGGAATTCACTCCTCAAGGCCACAGGACAGAAGCAGTAGCCTCAGCCATCCTCTGATAATTGGTAGCTGTCAATGAGACAAGTCCATTAGTAAGTCCATTATTCCCCATTCAGAAATTTTTGTCCAGCATCGAAGGGATGCAAAGACAGCTCATGTACCTCTCGCAGCTCTAAAGGACCTTCTACTCTCAGTCCTGGCTGAAGGGGTGATTTCATGTAGGGAAGGCTTGTGTGGAGTCACTGCTGAAGCCACAGTTCAACCAGACTCTTAACTAAAGGCTGAAGGTGGTTGAAATCAATTCCCTTTTTGAAAAAGGGTTGATATGAGTTCCTAATTTTTCTAATGAAATAATTAACACTGCCACATCTCATCAGGAGCTGTGGGCATAATAAGCATTTTAAGGTGCCTAGTTATTCTGGCAGCCAGAACCATCTGTATGAGAGAAATAAGCATCAGAAATAGAAAGAGGAGCTTCAAGTCACAAAAGCACAGACCTACAGGATATTCTAGGTTGAAGGGACCTTGGGAGGTCTCTAAATCCCCTATACAAAGGTGGGGTAACTTCCTAATTATATTCCATTGCTCAGCACTTGTGGCCAGTTGAGTTTTGAAAGTCTCTGAGAATCTTCTTCCATCCATCCTGTGACCATTGCATCTCTAAGAAGAATCTGGCTTTGTCTTCTGTATAAGGCCCTCCAAGTATCAGAAAGCTGCTGTTGTACCCTTTCTTATCTCTCCCAAGTGAACCAAGCCCAGTTTCCTTTGCCTCTTTGTACTGTGTGCCCCAGCCCCCTAACCATCATAGTGGCCCTTTATTTGGCTCTCTTCAGTTATCTAATAAATGCTTACCTTGCTATAGAAGTGCAAGGCTTCTAGACCCATCCAAGACATCACACTCCAGAACTGCCATACAAGTGTGTGCTTGAGAGGCAGTTTAAGTGAGTTCATCAGCTTCCAAATGTATTAGCTATAGAAGTCTATTTTAATCTTCTTAAGTAATGTAATTTGGATACCTGGCTTTACAGAGAGTCACACAGTAAAAACATTAAAATATTTCTGGTACATCTGTTTAAACATTTGCAAAATAGTGTCTCCTAAAAACTTATAGCATATGCAGCCTATTGCTAATATTCCTGATTTATACTCCGTTTCCAAAGGCACCACACAGTCAGGGGGTGATGCCTTCTGGGTGTTGCACTTCCCCACGGGAGGAAACAAAGTTGTCCCAAAGAGTTCAGTCCAAGGACTTTGCAAACTAGGCTACACAAATTGCAGGAGAAGAAGGTGAGACACACAAGAGGGAGATGGGGTATCTTGTTCACAGAAATTGTCAACTGAAGAGTCAGAAACAAGACTCAAGTCTTCAGACTTGCAGATCACTCTTCTATATGCCTCTTCTTTCCATTTTGCCCACTTTCTAGGGTTTATTGGGACATCTGTTGAATGATGCTTACAGAAATCCCCTGAAGTCTTCACCTTTTGCAGAAATTATGGAACATGAAGTGGCTATTTCTGGCTTAAACCATTAAACCCCTTATCTTCCATCTCTCCATCATGTATGTTTCTGCTGTGTATTCCTTCCTAGCACTGTTTGTGCAAGGGCCGATGTTGAACACCATAAAACTACCCTAAATTCATGTAGTTGGAAGTGGGTAGAGAAAGCATGTTTTTGGATTAATTTTATACACATAAATAAAAGCAACATTGCTGACCTTCAAAATGAAACTTTCCTCTCCGCAAAGCAGACTGTGAGGCTGAAGGGGATTTGAGAATTCAACAGGAAAGTATTATCTCCAAAAGCCATCAGATGGATGTTTGGCACTACTTGTAGGAACACAGAACAGCAGGGACCCTGTGAGTCACCATCTGAAGGCAGACACTGTTCTATGGGCAATGGTGACATATAATACCATCCAAAGTTTGAAATTTTCCTCCCTCTTCCTTTATCAGCTCTGTATTTGGCAACCAGTCTAGGTGGAGGAAAGAAGCCTGCCGAAGGCAGAGCCTCATGCAGGATCACTGGGTATGAATAATGGGACTCTGTGCAGCTCTCTGCTGTGCCTATCCACATGAGAAGTCAGTTAATTATCCCTTGACAGATTCAAGGAGTCTGCTATTTATAGCACACTATTCCCCCCCCATCCCATCTTCACATAATCTCTTCATCCCTGAGAAGGTCTGACATATTTAATTGAAATAAATGTTTTTCCATATAAAGCAGGGCTTCAAATGCAGATGGCTGCTTGGATGTGTATCATCCACTGGTGTTTCAGGTATGTGAGTTAATCATTTTCCTACATGTCCTGACATTCATTCTCCTTACGTGGGTCCCACCCATTGCAATCACTGGACTTCCTTTGAGTGCCTTGGTGGCTACCTGTCATGATCCTCGTATGAGGAGCCCAGCAGTAATTAAAAAAATGGTTTTAAAGAGTGACAGCTCGTACAAGCAAGTGGCAGTCTGGGAGAGATCTGGAGTCTGGTGTGTTTTAATAACTCTCTTTCCTACCCATGGCGCCTGCAATTGAAACACAACTAGTTTAATGGGAAGGCAAACCACAGGCAGAGTGAGTAGAGACCAAAGAAACAAATCTATTTAATATATAAAATAAAGCTTTTGATATTGTGATGCCAAATGGATCGTCCAGGAGGATGTGCTGAAAGGAAGCATCTCCCCATTCAATATTTATATATCCCTAGATAACAGTCTTCATTGAGATGGATTTGTCAGAGTTACAGTGCTGAGCATCCTTTTATGGTTACTTTCTCAATTTTATGCCTAACAATAAATGGCAGCGATGCTTTCTATTAGAAATTCACAACAGCTGGATTTGGCATGAAGTTCAAAAACTGATTCCAAAAATGGCAGCAATTTATGAAGCTTTGACAAAAACACATAAACGCAATAGGAAAGTATTGATTCTTCTGACTTCCACCTCACAGATTTGACACATGCACTTACGGCCCAATATAAATGAATAATAACAACAGTAATAATGATTAATTTCCTTCCAGTTTTCAGACTTCACCTCTGAAACTCTGCACAGCTTTTTCTTACCTCCATTACTGTTCAAATTCCCTCACGTTAATCTTTCTTTTAATACTATTGGTTATATTGCAACATCTCCAGAGGTTGCAGCAGTTTAAGGCTTCACTGTAAAGACTGGGACCTATTTGTTCTGTTGTCAACATATACAGTCTCCATACTGAAGAGTTTATGACCTAATTACAGGTAAGACAGAAGTCAAACTTACACAACATGAGAACATTTCCTATTGCCTGTTGTAATCTGCGTTAATCCCCCATTTCTCTCTTTTATTCATCTTGTCATACCTTGTATGGATGAGGTGTCTTCCCACTGTTGGTGTACACAATCTATATTGACCTGAGCTTAAAGCACAGTTCTTTGTGAAACTCCTCGCTGCCAACTCACCAAAGGAAGACTTCATGCTGACAGAAGCATCACGACTAGGATCTTAAATTTGGCTCAACACTGAGCATCAACCCAGGAACAGTTTGTGATGACTGGTACTGCTCTGGACATCACAGCTTTACCTGGACAAGAATTTGCTTGCTCCACAAGATGTGAGATAATATTGGCTAGAAATGCTGATAAGAACCATTGCTTCTTGTTACAACAGTTTGCTTTCAATTAATAAATTGGAGTCCTGGAAATTTGCATTATATTTTCAGTGAGGTTTAAGGCAGTTTGCCCTGAGTGAGAACTTCAGCTGACTTAAAGAAAGAAGGAAGAGTTTCCATAGTTCTCCAGATCAAAGAGGAAAGCTCAGAGAAGTGAGTTAATGCACAGAAGTAAAATCCAGGAGATAGAGTAAAACCATCTTGCCTTCTTATTTATGATTTTTTTAAAAAAATCCTCTTAATTCTCAGGTCTCTTTGATGTTTTTGTAAGGGCACAGATCTTAAGGCATGGAAGTTCAGATTCTTGGTCTGGGAATCAAGAAGGACTTTAAAAAAGCTGGGATTTGTCATGACTTGTGTTGAGTTGGAGACTGCACAGAAACAATGGTGCATTGGATGTTCTTGATCAGTGCTGAAACCAGGGAAGTCCATAGACATTCCCAGGAGAATTAATTAAAAAGAGGCCAAGGATCCTTTTTCCAACCACAATTGAAGAGTTTAAAACGAAGTCTTGTCTTTTTAGCTGGGAACTGTAGACTCTTAAAACATGCATGTTATTAAAAAGTCTTTAAAAGACTGGAAAATTAACATCAAAGAACAAGCAAATGAAATGCCTAAGAGGAGAAATTATTTTTAGCTTTTTAAAACATTACTGAAATCCAATATACTGAACACAAATATTGCCACCAGGCTCAGGATTCCTGCCTTATTTTTCTGTGTGATTCCATTAGTTGTCTTTCATACACCTGGGGAAAAAATCACTCAAAAAAAGCCTTTTACAGAATGTCATTATGTCCCTTCCTTTTGATAAAGGTTGAAAAAAGATAATATGTATCAGAGATTGCTGAGTCACTCTAAAATCAAAGAACAGAAGTACTTTCTTAATGTATTAAGACACCAAAAAAAGAGGAGGCAGCTTTTTGAGGACAAGCAAGACAAAAGAACTTCCAGATTTCTTTTCATGCATGGAGAGAAGAAAACCAAGGGGAAAAATCCAGGTTACTTTGCTTTGTGAATTACCTCTAACTACTGCAGAATGTCACCACCGAGCTGTAGGTGACAACAATATCGTGTCTTGTCTGCTTTGCTGATGTGAATGTTTTCTTACTGCTCCCCTGTTAACAGGGAAGGCAGGAGACGATGAGAGCCCAGCAGTCAACAGCTTCATGATGAAATTGCTGGGTGTCTTTGGACTTCAATCCCAAGTCACTCTCATCTGCTTCAGAGCAGGTTTATTGATTTCATCCAGTGCCTGGGGAATATTTGTAAGGTTCTTTGAGCTCCTCCAACTGAAACTACTTCTGGAGTGCATAATATTATCGAATTGCCTTTTGGGGGCAGATGACTGGGAAAATTTATGTTTTAAACTATGATTTTAGAAAGGGAGAGAGACGGAGACAAGAACCTGTCAGCTGTGTTAATCATACGACTTGCAGCAACAGGGTTTTATTTTTAATACATCAGGTCTTTGTGGATATTTCTGATGGATCAGTCTGCTCATTGGCATTCCGGAGGGGTTCTACAGGAGTTCAACTCATATTTCTTCCGTCAACACATTTTTCAACAACTTCTGACATATTATGAATACATGGTTGCAGAATCAAAAATACATCAGGACTGAGACATACACTCCTGACACTTGCTATAGAGACTGAAGGTATTTTACTCTCACAGGAATCCCAGCATCCTTTTTAGAAATGTCAGTCATAAGAAAAGAGAGCGTCATACATTTCCTAGCAAGCCATTTAAACATTAAAAATAGCACTTAAACACATATTTAATTTCCTCTTAATTCCAGTAGCTCATAAAATGCTCATTTTTATTAGAAAACTGTACTATTTTACTATAGTAATGAGGATGGCAGTGCTGCAAATGTGAAAACAATAAAATCTGTTTCTATTCAGTTCCATTTCCATACCACCACTCTACAGAGCTGACCTCCAGGCAGACCATGGACTTTCTGCCTATCTATTTTTTTAGGGAAATAATAAAGGTTTTAAAGCAAATTTGCCATTTGCTTTTCATGGAAATAAAAGGAGTTTTTCTTACAGCTCAGTGGATCCAAGATTTCCTACTGAAAAACCTATACCTTATCAACACTCCCTCACAGATTACGGAAGCTGGGGATGCAGGGATTGAAGCTGGAGTTAAAGGTCATTGCCTGGAGAAAAATGTCTTCAGGCAAATGCTGAATATTCTCGCCTTATAATTCAGTAGTGTCTTCATAATGCCAAGGCATTTTTAAAATAGATGTTCTTTGCAAGAAGAATGTCTGATTTTGATCTTGTTGTCTAGCAATTACAGATTTTTGTGCAGCTTGCAGAAATGCTTAAGGTTTGCTATGGGAAAAATTGTTCTCAGTGTTTCAGGCTCAGTTTGAGCAAAATTTCCTTTGTGGTGTGGTCCTTCCCCCCTAGAGAAGACTGTGCACTAAGTGAGTGTGAGTGCTTTGGAGGTGAGCTGGCTGAAGGAGTCTGGCTGGAGACCTGACAGTATAGTAGTTCAGCTTAACCTGAAGGCTCAGGCTTCTGCTTACCGTGGCTCACCGTGTTCAGGGAGCCAATAATCAACAGCATAGCTGCACCTATGTCAGCTCATCATTCCCTCCCCTGCACATTTGGGCTGGAGTCATTCCCCTGCATGATAAAATCTTGGAGTTGATGAAATTGGGTTTTCACAGGATGGCCATCACAGCAACTATCTTCACGGGCTCTGACAGCAGGGAGGGCTAAGATAACATTCTCTAATGTGCTCTACTGAAATGGACACAGGGCATTTGAATAGCACTAATAGTTTGGACCAAATTTCAGCTGACGTAGTTATTTGCAACAGCTAATACTGGATATTAAGAGGGGAGATAAGAAGTTGTGTGGTACTTACCCCTGGCACCTCAGCAGAGCTTCTAACCACCAGCGTCACAGGCACTTCCAAGTCTCAGGCTGCTTCTGGGACATCGTGTTTAATACTACAGGACTGATGTATTTGCCATGAGTTTGTCCAGCTTCTTTTCAAACCCATTTTAACTTTGGATTCCCTAATAACTTGTTACAACTGCCACAGTTTCGCTGGTGTTTTGAGAATACAAATTTTCATTGCTCATTTAAAACGTACTGCTCAGTCATTTTGAAGATGAGCCCTGAGCACCGTGCAGTAAAAGCATAAGGATGGATACATGGGTGGAGAACAAAGGAGAGTCCAGCCTGGTGTTCCCCCTGGCAGTGACCAAGAGTTTTCCATGGAAGAGGTCACAGGCAGCACTCTGCAAGGGTTGTGAGCCATTCCTGACCACATTCCCCAGGCCCAGAAATCTGCAGCTTAAGGGTCTTCAGACTCAGTGTCTTTGTAATTAGCAGCCTTTAATGGATTTTTCTTCCATCAACTTTTCTAATTTCTCTTTGAACCCTTGTAAGTTTTCAAGATCATCCTGTGGCAAGGAGTCCCATAATTTAAGTCTATATTGTGTGAAAAAACAGCTTAGTCCCCACAGCACACCCTTGCTGCTGCACACCCTTCCCACACGGCTGTTTGTGTGTCCTTCAGCTTGTTTGCAAAAGCCTGGCACCTCCAGGTCTCTTTTGGTGCAATCCTTGGCTCTGAAAGAGAAAGCAGCTGGGCCTCAGGCACCTTATGCTTTCCACCAAGATGCTACAGCTTTGCTCAGCTCCCTGCCCCCCTGATACCTCTTTTCCAGCTCAAACTGCTCAGTTTTTCTGTAGCCTAAACATATCCTCTCTGAGACCCCTGAGGAGCTCTGGCACATCTGCGATGCATCATCTCTCTCTTCAGAAGTCACGCCTGTTCCCCTAATATATATATTCATGTGTCCACTGATTGTTTTATATTGCAATTTCAGATGAATTTCCTGATGTGGAAGTCAAATACACTTATCAGATACACAAGTAAACAGACATACTCGCACAGGTTTAGTAAATAACTATTTCAGTCCAAGTAATAGTTTCCTGGACTCCCCAGAGTCCTTTTTAATGCAGAACTGATTTTTATCAGAATTTCTCTCTGCTGGTGCAATTGATCCTGCTGATGGGTTACACATCGCTGCTGGAAGTTTAGCAATTTCCTATCGGAGTTCCTTTAAACTGAAAACCTCTTCTGGCTCACTTCCACCCACATCCTCTTCAGAAGGGCTGCACACCCAGAATCTGGGACTCACTGAAGGGTTTGGGCTCTTTCCCCTCGTGCAGAGCACAGGTCCTCTCTAGTCCCAGGCAGCTGCAGACCAGGACAGAAGGGTGTAATCACAAAACTCCTATATTCCCTTATCAGAAACGATTCAGGCATTTAGGCCCTGATTGCTATCCTTTTCTCTTGGGGCTTCAGCTTCACTGCCAAGTCACTCGGTGTGGTGGGATCTTGGAGATGGAAGCTGTGGGTGATGGAAGCCCTGCAGCTCAGGGGGATTCAGTTCAGTGCCTTGCACTGAATGTCCCCACCACACAGGTGCTTTCAGGGTATCTGGAGGGCACTCATTGGTCTCATTGGACCCTATGTCCCTATGAGAGGGACAGCATCAGCCGTGGTAGCAGAGCTTGTGTGTCCTCCAGGAGGGATCCAACCCATGCACAACAAACCCAGTCTGGAAACCAAACCAAATCCTGCATGGGGACCATTTGCCGAGGCGAACAGCTCCAGTGCAGCTGGTCCCCAGCAGCGCAGGGAATCGCGGCAATAGAAGCCGAATCCCGAGGGTTTGGAGAGCCGGGAGGGCTAAGCAGAGCTCAGGGCCCCGGCGAGAGGCGGCAGCGCCCTCAGAGCGGCTGCCTCAGCGAGGGCGGAGCCGGCAGGGACGGCGGCAGATTTAAACACGGCCTGACCGTCATGAACCGAGGCAAACAGCTCGAGTGCGGGCTGGTCCCGCAGCAGGGCAGGGAATCGCGGCGAAAGAGGCCGAATCCCGAGGGTTTGAGAGCCGGGAGGGCTGAGCAGAGCGCAGGGCCCCGGCGGGAGGCGGCAGCGCCCTCAGAGCGGCCCCGGGCAGCGCGCGGGCAGGGCGGGCAAACGGGGCGGGCGCGTGAGGCGGTGCGCGCGGG
>VZRW01001066.1:0-10711 GCA_013398125.1 Aegotheles bennettii | reverse complement strand
GTGAGGCCACACCTCGAGTGCTGGGGTCAGCTCTGGGCCCCTCACTGCAAAACAGACATCGAGGGGCTGGAGAGTGGCCAGGGAAGGGCAATGGAGCTGGGGAAGGGACTGGAAAATTATGGGGAACAACTGAGGGAGCTGGGGGTGTTCAGTCTGGGGAAGAGGAGGCTCAGGGGGGACCTCATTGCTCTCTACAACTCCCTGAGAGGAGGTTGGGGTGAGGTGGGGGTCGGTCTCTCCTGCTGTGCCCACAGTGAAAGGACGAGAGGAAATGGCTTTAAATTGCAGCAGGGGAGATTCAGATTGGACATCAGGGAAAATTTCTTCACTGTCAGGGTGATTGAGTGTGGGAATAGGTTGCCCAGGGAGGTGGTGGAGTCACCGTCGCTGGAGGTGTTCAGGAGGCGTCTGGATGTGGCGCTGGGTGATGTGGGTTAGTGGTGATGTAGGTACGGGTTGGACTGGGTGATCTTGAAGGTCTCTTCCAACCTCAGTGATTCTATGATTCTATGACTACTGCTGGGGATTCACTTCAAAATCTCCCCAAGGCTCTGAAGCAAATGGCTAATGTGGATGCAGCTTTAGAGTACACGGGTTCTAAAGAAGAGTCTGCATCTTGCCAAAGCAAGGCTTTGATCCTTGCTGTGGTCCTTGCATGCTACTTTGGCCCACATCACCATCTTGAAAATGCCACTCTGTCCTTTGGGAGCAGTGTACAGATCCAGTTTTGCTTCTATTTGTGTAAACTGAAATTGAAACATCTCTGTTTCCAGGGCTATCAGGTCCCTATCTGTGTGGCCGGAAGTTTAGGAGATTTCTAAGCTGCTTTTGGAAACAATCCTGAAACTCCTGCCCTTATTCAACACGCCATTGCACAACAGCTTCTCTATCTTGCCCAGAGCAGTGTGGGTCCACAGGGTTCCTGTAGCTACCCATGTTCTCCCCATGTGAAAGCTGGCCCTGGTGTGTGGCCGTTCCTTTGTTGGTTGGGAAAGGCAATGGTCACCGCCTTGCTAAATGGCTTTGGCAAGGAAGCTGGAGAGAAAACAGGGCACAGTCCTGCCTCCCTGAGCAGCAGCACAGCCTGGTCAACAGCACTAGGAGGAGTCAAAAGCCCCAGTCCCCTTCCCAGCTTTGTTCTTCACCACCGTTTGTGCTTCTGCAGCCAGTTGTAGGCATCTTGGGTGGCCCTGGGCTTCCTGTGCTGTGGAGGGAGAGGCGGGCTTGCCCCACGGGGCAGGCTGAGTCCTCCTGGGTGGTACATGTCAAAAGTTTCCTATTCCTCTCTGGCGACCAGGCAGGAGGCCTAGGCCAACAGATCAGCTTTCAGACTCCAGAAACCCAAACAGGAACCTGAATGGAGATGAGCTTTTCTTATTCATCTCTTCAGATGAGGATGTTTATAGACAATGCTGAGTTCCCCTTCTTGGTTAGGCTTTCTGGATTGACCCGAGCAGAGGGGACATGGAGTGGTGCAGGGATAAAGTCCCCCAGAGCCCTGTCATAGGGCAGATCAGCTGAGGCACAGAGCTGGCAAGTGATGCTGATTCTTTGACTGCTCATCCAAACCAGGTACATGCTCAGTGGTTTCCTTTGAGGTGTTCCTGATCCACATCAGTGGAAGGGCAGTTTGGCTGTACTGAGTCTGGCTAGAACTCTGCAGCAGGAGGAGGACAAGGAGTCTCTGCATTGACTTCAGTGAGTTTAGGGTTAGGTTTACTGCAGCTCTCTTTAAACACACTAAGCTCAGTTAAATACATTCACAGCTTATTCCTTGCTACTGTATAAGGAGAAGCCACTTTTGCTTTGTAGCCTAAAATCCTTCACAAGGTATTTTTCAGGTAAGACTATGAAGCAGAAATAAACTTCCTCTTAGAAGGAGTAAGTGTGAGGACGGGGCTGACACACGGAGGTGCTTCCCTGACCCTCTCCCTGCCTGCCATGGTTTGCATACCAGGGACTGGCTGAGCTGGGGTGATACCACTGCACACATATGTTGTGTCAGAATGGCATGGCCATACGGGTAGCAGACAGCAAAGCCTCTGCCTGCAAGAGTGACACCACCAAAATCCAGAGATCTGCAGAACAGGGACAAGAGGTTGTCGCACTGATCATACAACATCACAGGGATGTTCAGAAATCAACAAGAAATCATCAGGCAATTCAAATTCAGGTTTGGTTCAGAAGTGCAGACCATGGGATATTCTATTGATGGAGAAGACAGCTTTAGACATGTCTCTTGGGGGCAGCTTGCTTTGGCCAAGCGAAGGATTGCTCCGTGTGGCACTTATTCCCAGGAATGAAAAGGGTTTTTTCCCAAAAACATACTAGAGTATAGACAAAAATGAGCCTGGTTGCTGTGGAGAAATATTTGGTGACCTGGGTGAATCCTGTCTAGTCCTCTGCTTTCCTTCCAGGAAGGAGAGCCTGTGGTTGCCCCTCTGGCAGAGGTGGTCTTGTCCAGAGGGGTGGTGTTCCCCCATGGGGGTCCCACTGCTGCCTCTGTGTGCCCCTGCCTGGTGCTGACATCTGGGGATGTGCCAAAGCACAGGAGAGCACTGGAAGACCAGGCTCTGACAAGATTAACCTTTCTTTCATGTAAGCTCTGGTGGTTTCTATGACTAATAAAGCACTGATGTATCAAAAAGGACAGACTAAATAGAGCAGCAGGGAGCAGTTTCCTAAGAGGGCATCAACAGGAACGAGGGACATGTGTGCCACCATCCATCACGAAACCCTTTGTGTGGGGAACTGTCCCAGAGAGAGATGGGATGCAGCCCTGAAGGGCTGCATTTGGCCCCTTTAGCCACAGGATTAAACCCCATCCGCTGTTTTCACAGTCACCACCCACAGCTGCAGCAGGCAAAGCAGAGTACCATGAGCTACCAACCCAGCCTCACTCATTGCTCTGCATGAAAATGATGGTCAATCAGACAGGAAAGCTTTATACCAGTGCACATGGCAGGGATCAGATCGGGTTATAGTGCTGACCCTGCCCTCTCCTAATTTAAAATGCCTGATTTCTCCCAATTAATGTTTCAAAGCTGTATTTTAGATGCTGTGTGCAGGAGCTAGGTATTTACATACCCATCCTTGTGTCTCTCCATCTCGAGAAAATACAGTCTCTGTGCATATCAGACTCTCAGACCACCACCTGGGATCACAGAGCTGCACCACACTGAGCCCTCCCCTCCTTTCGAGGAAATCTCCTAAGCAAGGGACGAGTCCTGAATGGAGCCCAAGGACAAAGCGGCTCTGCTGCCTCCTTCAGACCTGACACCATGCCAGTGTCCTCTTTAGAGCAAGATGTTTGCAGGTGACAAATAGGAAAGGGAAAAAGGGGGAGTAATGGGGGAGGAGGTGTGGGAAGAAAAGAAAGCAGCGGTGCTCATTAGAGCCACGGGGAAATGATGCCTTTCATACCTGCTTCACTCCCTTTTGCTCCTTCCATTCTTCAGACAAATGAGATACCCCCGGCGCACGCAGCATGCTGGCGCGCTTCCTCAATTATTAATGGGAGATGCTTTGTTTTATTTAATGCCATGGTTTTGATTAGTTTTTTCTCCTGGGACATGCCCCCCCTCATCTCCTTGTTTCCTCCTCCTTTCTCTGGTCTACCTTTAATCCATTCTTTTTCTTGCAGTAATGATGCACCTACGTTGCTGCTTCTGCCACCAAGTGCTTTGCTAACACAGGCTCAGGTGAGCTGGGCAGGCACGATGCTTCTCTGAAAGGCCACATCCTGCCAGAGCCCCTTCTTGGGAGAAACTGAGGCTTGCTAGAAAATAATGAGAACTGGCATGTCTGATGATCCAAAGCAGAGAAACATATGCCTGGCCTGCCTCTGTCATCTCTGTAATTGGTTTTTTCCACTCCTGTTAATTAGGGCTTTTTGTCTCTTCCTTCTGCCCCACCGTGCCTCCTTTCCCAGAGCACAGTGTGAACGTCTGAATGGCTGATCACAAGGGTGGCCCTGGGGCAATGGGCACCAAGGCAATGTGGAGAGGTAGGTTTGTATGGGATGACGGGAGCCTGCTGGAAAATCCTACAGTTACTTTGACAGGAGAGAGAGGACTATTTCTACCAGAGGGAGATACCACCTTGAGGCACATGGAAGTGGAGATCTTTTCTCTTCTTGTCTGCAGAACTGGGTGTTATGTGATGACATATTTAAGGACAAGGTTTTTCCCTAATCCCACTTCCAGCCATAAAATTTATTCCCAGTGGTGCGTTTATGGGGGATTACCCTTATCTACAGCAAAGCCCTCTGCTCCTGTGTCAGTGGTGAAAAAGGAGCTTAAAATAAGTAGCATCTCTTTTGGGAGAGTGGTGTCTGCAGAGGATGACTCCTTTCCTCCCCTAAATTTGTCCTTGCACCTTTTCTCTAGCCCTGTCCCCAGCTCTCAACACCCAGGGCCGTGAGGAGCCAAGCCTTCCTGCTAGAGCCAGGGGAAGCCTGCTGTAGTTCAGCCTGGATGTAGGAACCATTCACCCAATGGCTCATGAAGACAAGCCAGGTAGAAAACATATTTCTTGCTATGATCTGTATTTCTTAAGCCTTTCAAAAATCACTGAGTTTTTTCCATGGAAATGTCTCCTAGTGTGAAAATGTCAAACTCACCAGCTCAAGAGCTGGTGAGAAAGGTGAGGGCTACATTTTAAATTCTGCCAAATTATTTGAATAGCTCATCCCGTTGTTGAGCAGGACAAAACCTCATTGCTTCCATCCCCCATCACACCAGCAGCTTGTTTCAAAGGGGAATTTAGGGCTGGGGACCTCAGCTGCTGGGCTGGAGGTGGTGGCTGTGTTGACTGCAGCAGTCCCCACTGTGGTCACCAGTGCAGTCACCTCTCTGCACGCACTGTTACAACTGGAAAACATTGAGGATTTTTTCCATGAAGTGGATTTGAAGATATTTTTGTCCCATAAAAGAAAAAGAGGTAAAAGCTATCAACTTTGAAAAGTAATCCAAATTTCACATTGCTTAACCCAATCTTTTTTCCCATTTTTTATTTGAAAGGTAAAGTGAAATTTTTTTTTCTTCTTTTTCATTTTTCTTGGTGACTGCAAAACAAGTTTCAAAAAAGGGCTACTTAAACATCGGTGTATCCAGGAATTCCAGTTACAAATACAGCTGCATAAAGCTAACAAAACCCTTCCTTCCTCTTGTATTCTGCTCGTAATTTTGATCTGGTGTTCAGAAGTCTGCTGAAAGTATCTGATATTTTGTGACTTGGGACAAGGTGAGCAGCCAGAGAGTGGCTGCTCAAGGACCATTCTGGACGATGCATCTAACACCTGGGTCCAGCAGGTCCAAACCCTTCACAACTGTCTAAATGAGAGGATACTGATTTTTCCAGAGAATTGGACTATATTACAGATATCGTAGCTGAAGCTCTCCTCTCTTAACCAAATACAGTGGAGTCACAAATTCCACTTAACTTTGTATATTATAAAAAAAATTCTATGGGAATCTTACTGCTGGGCTGTGCCCAGAAAGGGCACAACGGGTGGGTGGCCGTGCACATCTGTGTGCACAGGAAAGGAGACAGCACATATGCTCTTTATGCTTCACCAATTTTTCACCTGAAAAAATGCTGAAATGACCAAGTACTATTGTATTTCATATAACACTCATCTTTGCACAACTAAATAGGTTTATCTGAGTAGCTGTCAGCATCAGACAGGCTGGGGGTAGTTATACATCAGTCTGGCTGATAGAAAAATGTGACCAGATTCAGGGAAGACAAATTATTTCACAAGCTTCAACACCAATTATATGTGTATTTCATTTTCATATACTGTATTGCAGGTATCTGTAAAAAGAGTGAAGGGCATATTGCTGGCTGTCTCCTTGTCTGCATATGTGATTCCTCCCCCCACCTGCTCCTCTCTGAAGCAGCAAGGGCAATGCAGCAGCAGGACAACACAGGTCCCTTCCCAGACCTTTGTTCTGAGCATGCTTGCAGAGATGTGCTGGTTTTCCAGCCATCCATGGACACCGTAAAGAGGAAGCACGATTTGGAGGACATGGAAAAGGGGCTTCCTAGAATCAAAGATTCTGGAAAATGAACTACAAGGTGTCTGTGACTGAGAATAGAGATGCGCTGACGTGTCTGTTTAATCAGAGCAGAGAAATGAACAGATCCAGAATCTGGATAGTTCAAATTCCACCTGGATGCTGTGATTGAAATTACACCAGACTCTCTTGAATCTTGAGGATTTGTTCTAATATTTTCAGAAAAAGTGCCCTAGCTCCTGCAGAGGACTGACACCTCTCCAAATTTTGTGGGAGTAGGTGAAAATGAGAGGAGAAAACTGAACACCACAGCTGAGAGCTTCTGCTGGCACACAACAGTGCAGTTAAACTAAAATCTTTTAAGCCATGTCAAGATGAACCAGCTGTTCTTCTTGCCAGACGCTCTACCCAACAACCAGGAGCCCAAAGAAAGCTACAAAACCAGATTTTAATCTAAACCTCTTCATCTGTCAGAAGACAGTGGCACGAATAAGCTCAGCCTTAAAGCTCTAGCTGGTGTCACGCTGCCATCCCGTTCTTCACAAAGTGATGATCTGCAAAAGTAACTTTTAAAAATTTGGCAACAAAATAGATTATATCAGTTGAAAATCTAGCCCTGAATTTTCTTTAAGAATAAATGAGAGCATGTTATTAGCTGGAATTTTAAGTATTGGGCTTCTACATCATTTACACCTTTAAAAACACATATAATAATTTTATAATGCCTTACATTCGCTGCCCCTCCCAAGCTTTCTCATTTATTTTCTCTTCTTCCATCATCTCAATTATCATAGAAAGTGGATAAATGCCAGTGAAGACAGACACAGCTTACAACATCTCTAAATGCCCAAGGGGTAGGTAAGTCCCTGGGGAGGCAGAAGGCTCAAGTTTAATGCAAATTTCAAGTGAAACAGAGGAGGGACCAGCACCTGGCTCCTTCACGCTTGAGAGAATGATCTAATTGCTGACTATTAGTCCTCTATATGTCTCAAAAATCTGGCTGTGCCTTTTCCTCTTACCAAATCTAAACCAAGGATCTAACCACTGGAAATTGAAATTAGATGCTTACATGGCTGGCAAAAAGCAGTAAATTAGGGGGGGAATCCAACCCTGTCCTTTATCTCATATATCGGTTGCACACCTGAAGAACAACAACCCAGCTTATGTTTGTTTGGGCACAACAGCCTCAGGATTTTCTGCCCCAATTTTCAGGCACATCAAATTCTGCTTTGGCAAGCAGATCTGTTATCCATAAGAGGCAACACTGCTAGTCCAGAAACTGCAAACATCAATTTCAGAGTTAGATTCCTGCCTTCCAAGGCCATGATGGCCTTCTAAGAGGTGCCCCCAAATGCTCAGGTCACATCCACTTTATTTCTCACCAGTCTCAAGGAGCTCCCTCGATCTCACTTGTTCAAGTGCTGACCCTAACCAAATTCTGACCCCTAGGAACCAACTTCAGTGAGATGGGGGGTATCACAAACACAGAATATGCAGCTTTTGTAGATGCCATCTCCTTCACCTTTCAACAACTCTGGCTGAATAAGATTCAATTTGCAATAGTCATAGAAACAGTAGTTTCAGTTGATTCCTCACTATACCTCTGTTTTTATCTTCCTTCCACCTTGCCTGAAATCCTCTGATGAGCTTTACCACATCTTGACAGCTCCAACATTTCAGTGGCAAGAGAGGGGGCCCACCGAGAAACAACTGCCACCTTCCTTGTCACAAACCCTGCCACTTGGTGTCTGAGCTCCTGCTGGGTCCCGTCTGTGGTGGATGGTGAACCTGTGTGCTTGGAAGGGGAAAGCAGGGTGTCTGAGAAAAGCCAAGTGCTGGGCATTGCCTGGGACAGGAGTGTGCACCACACACCCGTGGCCAAGCTTTGACCCCTGAGCCCCCTCGCCTCGCAGCCGCAGGGCACACTGCGCTCCCTTGAGGCACAGTTTCTTCTCTCCATCCCGAATAAACTCTGGAAGGTCACGCTGTGCTGGTGGCAGCAAGTTAAATAAACCACTGGTGTTTCATAACTGAGAAACGTGTAGGCACAGGAGGCAGTGGGGAAGGAATGGCTTTGAAGTTTAGCAAGTCAGTGCGTCCCTCTGGGGTTTTTTTTTCCTTATGCTCATTTTTTGCTTTTTAAATGTACGTATTTTAAATGGCTGTGTAAATAAATGAGGACCTGGGAGAGGATCTGCCATAGCATAGAAAGAAATGAAATTTCTATGCACCAAAGAAATCAACCATGAGAATGTGTTGTACAGCCCCCTCTCTCGGTAGCAGTCATTAATAATACCAAGCTGGAGCAGCAGTGTCTGGATGTTCACATCTTTCCATGGTGCACTTCACTGCACCCTGGTGTACTTAATATCTGCAGTTCCTAACTGACATTTTTCTCATGCTCAAAAAGCCCAGGGAGGGAACATCAAGAAAGGAAAGGAAAGCCCTCCTACTTGCTACCAATCCAAAATTTAGGGGGAAGCCACCCCAAACCCTTCCAGTCTTTCCAGCAAGTTGCAGGGTGAAACATAAAGTGCTCCTCCATGACCTGGAGTTAAAAAAAAACACTAGGAGGAAAGAGATTCTTGCTCTATTCCATACGATCATGTATTTTTTCTAACCGTATTAAAAACTCAAGGCAAAATATATTCTCTTCAAATGAGAACAATTTTTTAAATTGACTTTCCAGATTTTTTGGCATATAAAAAAATCAAAATGAGGAAAAATAAAGTGTTAAATTACTTAAAACAAACTGACCAATTTGTAGCTGAGATCATTCAGTGCTGCTATAGACACGGTACTTACTCTTTGCTATCTTCTCCTTTCAGATTGGAGACCAGAGAAGAAAAATGCTCATTAAGTGATGAAGAGTAAATTAGAACAGTTCCAGCACTGGAGCTCGATGCGTTCTGTTGAGATTTTAAGGTCATCTTGCTACACAGAAAAGGAAATGATTACAGGAAATATTATACTTCATGCTCTGCAGCTGGATTAAGTGTTTTATTACTTACCACTGAGGACACTTCTGCTTGACATAAATACATTTGTTAGAGTATTTTATTAAATTACAGCAAACATCTGAATTCAGAGTGGGGCTATTGAGAAGCTAAATGCAGGAAGAATTGACATTACAGTGTCTCAGCAGCAGTAAAGCTGTAATCAGTTTTGACAGATCTTACTCGTGCTTTAGGCTCAGAAAGAAGTTGTTCAGATACCACCATGGTGAAGCAGAAAGGAATGAAATATCAGGAGCTCCCTAGAAATGCAGAACTATTGAGAAAGGCTCTCCAGAGATGATTCTCCCTGTTTTTCCCCAACAGCACTACAAAACTGAGGGCTGTAGGTAAATAACCAGCAAATACTTTGGTATTTAGAAAGATTTAGCATATTTGCTAATAGTCCTGCCTCTTGACCTTACATGACTTCATGGACAGCTTATCTATCACTTTAAAACATAAGCTTCTGGTCCCCAAAGCCATAGACAAATTCTAGGCAGAAAATAAAACTGAGTGTTTTTTAAGGCTTGTTTCATGAGTTCTGTAATTTTCATTTGATTTTTTGAACGTTTGGGACCAATAACTTCAGGTCCTCAATTTTGCTGTTTCTGGCAGGAGAATTAAGAAGAGCTGGTTGCTGGGTGCCTGCTGTACCCCAGGACAGCCCGCAAGAGCCTGGCAAGACCAAATCCCAGGTCTGGGCAGCTGAAGGGCAGTGACTGGTTCTTTCCTTCTCCCTTGGACATGCGATACAGGAAAAGAAGCATAAAAAAATCGCTGGTATATCCATACCAATGATGGGAGATCCCCAGTGGAATCCTCCACTCAGATTTAAGTAATTTTTAATCCCAGGCTGGAAGGAATTTCAGCCACAATTAGATCAGCCTTTTGTAATGATGTAGGGTGCAATATGGCCCCATTAATTGTTAGCACTCACATGAGAACTACCGTTCAGGGAACATTTTTCACATCTACAGTCTGTAGGAGGCATTTTCCAAGGGTTAAAGGCTTCTTTCTCATCACAGGACAATGAATTTCCCAGAGGAACATTCTCAGGCTCATCCCTTATTCCTTTCACTCTGCTTTATAGTCCTGGGAGTCATTAGAGCACAGGTACCTCTCGAGTCATTTTTGAAATACCGTAGGAATTGCATAGCTGAGATTACTTTCTGCCTCTAGTATGCAAATCATCCCTAAAAGGGTTTTCCTGGGAAACAATTCCTTACATTTTTTCCCAAGGGTATGTGCTCTTTTATTTGTCAGGAATCAAAATGCTTATGTGAGGATGCGTAAGGAGCGATTCAAACCTGGAGTACTTTGAGCTGGAAGCAGCTTTTTCTCCTCTTTCTTTCATTTTCTCTCATTCTTTTTACCCATTCACAAAACCTCCACTGAGCCAGAAACTCAGAAAAAAAATCTTTAAATGGTTGTTCAATGCCTCAGTGTGCTGAAACAACCCAGTTTCTCTGCAAAATTCACTTAGGCACCAGCTGATTACCTGTAGGTTCTTGTTGTGGACAAGATTTTCCTTATAGACTCCTTGGACTTTGATTTTCCCTACTCAAATTTGCATGTAGTGAGGAGTGTCTCTTGCAGTGGGCTTCATCCCACCTAGGTTCAATGGTGCAGGATTGTCCTTGGATGCCTGCTACGCTTCTGTTGAAGTCTCTTGACCATAAGCAGTTCAGGATCCTG
>VZRW01001065.1:0-65650 GCA_013398125.1 Aegotheles bennettii | reverse complement strand
TCCTTCTCCTCCTCCTCCTCCTCCATCGTCGTCTCCTACCGACGGCCCGGCCTGCGTGGATGTGCGGTGGCCCAGCCCGCGAGCTGTGTGCGTGCGGTGCCGCGGGGGCTCGGTGCCGCGGGGGCTCGGTGCCGCGGGCGGCCGCAGCCCTGGGAGCAAGTTCGAGTTTGGATGGACACCAACACCGCGCCCCGCAGGACAGCCCGAGGTCTCGTTTACTGGGGGAGTGCCCGAGTGAAATCAATCGCACATCTGCGTTTGGCGGTGCCGGCGGGGTGCGGGTGCATTCACCGGCTCGGGTTTGGGGGTTGCTGATTCCCCGCCCTGGACGCACAGCTGGGCACGCTTGGCTGCAGTGTCTTTCGCCCCGTGCAGGTTCTAGCCCGTGTGCCGGTACCGAGCGCCTGGGATATGGTGGCAAGCAGGAATCCTGGTCTGCATCCTTCCAGAACCCAGAGGCTGGCAGCTGAAACGGCCTTGGATAGATACACTGCTGTGTTTACATGAGTGTGCACCAAAACGAAGCACTCAATGTAAATATTATTCAGAAAGGCATATTGTTTATATTTCGTATTTATATTTATACTTCCCTTCTTATGCATTTTCCCCTCTTGGGTTTTTTCCCTCCAAATGAAATTGTAGACCTTCAGATGCTGTAAGAAACATAATCACAAGCATAAGAATTTAAAAAAAATTACTTGGGAATTCACCTTTACCTTCTAATATCTGGAATATTTACTGTTTGTTTAAGTAGTTAGTCTGTTATAGCGCATTAACAGTAGGCTTTCCAAATCTGAAACAGCTATGTTTAGCTGATGTTTATCCTTTGTAGAAATAACAAATGGCCACGCTAGTGGGAAGGCTTATTCGTGGTTATGGACGGGATGCCTAACTTTTTTCTTTTTTTTTAAAATCTGTCCTGATCTTAACACATGACCAAATGTCTTGATCTTTGCTGTGGCAGATCTTCCTTTGGCTTAAGTCAGTGTTAGTCATGAATAGGAATTACCTCTATATTTACAAATCCATCAGTGATTTCAGTGCATCTTAATGTGTTTTTTCAGCACTTGCTTGTTTTATACACACCCAAAAGCACCATTTCTAAGAAAACTTGGCAGTATGTACAGTTAGATATTTTTATAATGCACCTAAAATTGTAATCAACTTTGTTAAACAGAGTTAAAGTATTGAACAAAAAGAACAGAACATACCAGGTGAGATGGACACCTTAGCAGCATCTAACTGTTGTCTTGTAATGTCAGTGTTTCACTGGAGATGTGAAGATTTAACTGGTTCAGTCCCTTATTAAATATTGAAATCCTTTTAAGGTTTAAAAATAGCATCTGAAGAGACTAGTACACAGCAAACTGCTTTTTAATAGGATTATGCTTTGCTGTATTATAGGTGCTTCACACTGCCTTGCTATAGACTGTAAGGAAATCAAGTAAGAAAACAAATGGTGTAGGAAAAGATTACTTTGTTGTTTCTTTCCTATAGGACATGGTTTGTACTGTCTTGAGATGAACAACTGAAATAGGCTCACAATGTTAAATGAATAAAGAATATTTAGAAAAATAAAAAGTTACCTTGTAAGCACCTGTGCAAGTAGTTGGAGAGCCTTGGTATTTTAGAGAAGAGAATATTTTTTTATGTTGGTGAGATATAGCCTATGAAAACAACTTTTTATTTTTTTAAATTAGAATAAAACCTTACTTGGAAAGGAAATGTTTTTAGCATATGCATGCAGACTCTGGATTAAACTCTGTCTTCTGTTTGCATGTGTGGGGGTTTTTTTGCTTGTTGTTTGGTTAGCATTTTTTTTTTAAACCCTTTCAATTTGCTGGTGCATGACAGGAGATGTCTCCTTCTAACAACAGTTCTGGGCTGGCTGGTGAAAACCCTGGCTTGACACACTTATATAAAGGTGGGGTGTGTTTGGGGAAGTTCTGATGGTTTCAGCAGCTTCCTGCAGATTGTGTATGGTTAAAAGGTGCCTCTTCAGGGAGCTGATGTGGGCTTGTTTGTTTTGTTTGGGGTTTTTTTGTCTTCTCCTGTCTCCTCAAATATCCTGAGAAGTGGAGTATTCCCATAGGTGAGAACTTAATCTCATGCTCGTTTTGCTTTGCTTACTGGATTGTCTGAACTGGGCTTAAACTGATTTGAATCAAAAATAAAACATGCTTTTGGGAAGAGGGGAAAAAGGCTCAGGAGCCCCTAACGCTTTTGGTCTTCTCCCACCTCTGTTATGCAGCTTGTGCACAGTTAAATTTGGTGGTTGGAGTGAAATTTTTGGATCTGCCACTGTCATGCAATGGACAGCATAAAGAAGAAATTCAAGTCTGTGTGTAATGTCAAGTTTTCAGAAGCAAATTATTTCTCGGTCAAGTTGACAAAATTGTTTTCTGTTGAGTTAAAGGAAAAGAAGATCCTGTATATCAATCCTGGGGGTGCAGTTACAGTTTGAGAAGTACTTGTTTAATTTCCTCTTGTGCTCTCCTTATGTATGTTGTGGTGCAAATTAGACAATTCATCTTTACTCTCAGGATTTTGTGATCTTGTAGAGGAGCAACAATTCGAATGTTCTGTTGACTGCAAATAAGATAACCTGTACATGTGAAGGTTTGCAGGATCAAGGCTCAGGACAACGTACTGTTGCAACAAATGCTGACCTGATGTATTTATGAACTGAAATCCCTTTCTTTTTGTTGTTAGAGGTATGATGCAGCCTTCACCTGGACAGAACTGTCTCTAAGTTCTTGTTCTCCTTTGGGACTGAGAAAGCTACTCCTTATCCATGTTGCTTTTAATTCCTGAGATTTTCCAGCCAGTGTGTGGGCTTAGTTGTTCTTGATAAGGTAGGAATACCTGTCCAGGAAAAACTAGACTGAGGATACTAGCTCATTCCTCATGGGTCACATAACAGCTGTTTGATGTCAACAGCTTTTGGTCACTACTGGCATTAGCAAGATTTGAACCCCACTGACCTGGAGAGAAAAGCTGTGTATCGTGTTACTTCACCTCCTCAAAATATTCGATGTTGCATTGCTTCCTTCTAGAAACACTGCTCTATAAAGCAGAGTAATCCTAAATAAAAGCTTTGAAAGTGTATCAGAATAGTCATACAAAGAAGTAAAGGCAGTATTTCTTGGAAGTCTTGCTGTTAGCTAGGTACAATGATTGTTTTGATTCTTCTGGGCAGGTCAGATGGTTATGTGCTTTTGGGTGGTTTGTTTGTGGGGGGTTTTTTTGCCCCCCCCCCTTTTTTTTTTCTTTGAAGGAAAGAGTTTCAATTAAATCCTTCCATTTCAGCTGTTTAGATGGGCTGCTGCCATGGCTCATGAACCTTGGTGTTGTCAATCTTCTTTCCTCTTGTGCATTGCGTGCGGAGGTGTGTGCACTTGGGAACATCCAAAAAAGCTAGCCACCAGTCTGTGCTGTTTCTGAATTTCAAACCATGTCATTATTAATGGTCTTGTAATTTTCAGGCTGTCGGTTGTTGGTAATACAATGTGAATGCCAGCTCATGATCAATATGTTAGCCATCAGTGTTAATTTCAGATTCATGAAAGGTAAAATTGCAGTCAATAATGGGGATTAACAATAAAGTTTAGAGTTTCCATTAATCCAGGGAGACTTTTGTGTACTCACCAAAGGCCTGTGCTCCACTCTGAATCCAGCATCGGTGTCCTGCAGGAGCCTGCCTCTGTCTCCCTGTGAATCAAATGCAATTTTTCCAACATAAATGTGTCCTGCAAGTGCTGGCCTGTCCTTTTGTGGCTCTTGAGTAATTGTGTGATGACCTGAATGTCAGTAGTGTTGATGAATTATATATACATATTGGTGTAAATTTGAGTGTTAGGAAATGTCTGACAAGGACCAGCATTACTTGGATAGTTATAGCTGTCTAATGACAGATTAAATGGTTCTGTGCCCCTCTTCTGTGGGTGCTGATGATTCAGTATCTGCCTGATCCTCATGAAGGAGTTGCTTTGTAGCTGGTCTTATTGGCATAGGAAAGATGACTCTATTTTTCTTTTAATTAGTTTATCCTTGGAGTACCTAGGAATGTACTTGCTTGCTCTGGGGGAGCCTGCATCTGGGTTTAAGGAGTGCTATTAACCAGAGAATGTCAGCTATGTCAGAAAGATGGCACCAATACAGCTGGGAATTACCTGCTGTCCTCGGTCCACTTTCATTTTCATTTGAAGGGATGGGTGTTCCTCCACCTCAGCTTTGGTAACTCTGTAATCAGGGATCCCCTGGCACCTTCATGGAGCAAGCCATATGAGATGCAGCTGAGCACAGAGAGAACTCAATATGCTTGCATAGGCTTTATTGTTACTTAGGAAAGAAAATGAGGTTGGCTTGTTGTTTTCTTGCAAGTAACCACCATGTTCTTATCTTGTGGTCAAAACTAAGTTAATATTTGTAAGAGCAGTAGATTCTGTCAGCTGGATGCTGCTTAGGTTTTGCAGTCTTTGTGTGTTTTACAGTGGGTAAACCTGGAGATGTGTGATGGATGTGTAACGCTCGTAAAGGACTGTGAATGTAGTAATGAGAAACCAAAACAAAGCCAAGGTACAGTGCTCGACAGTTATGCTTCTGTGATAAAGCTGGTGATTTATTTCGATTTGTGAACTCGCTAGCCTCTTAGTCATTAAGATCATTTTGTAAATAAGGCCTTTAGCAAAACAAGTCTTTTACTGTATTGGCATAGGGAAAAATCGTGCTCATATTGAAGGGTGCCTTTCCAGTGTAGTTATTGCTGCACTGCACAGGGGAGAGGCTTTTCTCATGCTCTCTGTTATGAAAGTGGCTTGCTGAGCATGCTGAGTCTCAGAACTGATATAAGGTGAGGGACAAAGTTGCCTTATTTGTGTGTTAAAAAAACTTCTGTATGTTACTGAATTCCACGCTGGCTAAAGCTGTCTTCTGTTACCTGCTCTTTTTTGGCTGAGCCAAGCAAGAGAGCTGGTGCTTTTGATACCATTGGTGGTGGTAAGAAACCTGAAAGAGGAGTTCATGCTGGATGTTATCAGCATTTAACTTAATTGGAAAATATGAGCTAGTTGAGGTCATTGTTCACAGGGGGATGTTGCAGAGAACAGTTGTTTCCTGCCTGTTATCCATTCCCAAATTGAATGGTATCTACTACCATTGTATGCATCCCACTTAGAGATGATAGATGTTGAATGGTTATGCTTGCTTTTCTGTGCAGATCATGACAGGAAGTTAAAATGCAAAATATATTTACTTTTGATTACATACCTAGATATTATAAACTATTTTTTTGTAAATGACATCCAGAACTCTCACATTCCTTGCTATCTGGTATTTCTAAAGGGATTTTCTGTCAAAAGTAAATTTGGGTAATGTCAAAAAATAAGTACCTGTAGCTCGGATACTCCAAGCTCTTTTTTTAAAAAAATTTCTTCTATTTTTCTGAGTGGCTCCTACTTAAAGTAGAAAGGCAGGACTATAATTTACATTTGTTACTCCATTTAAATATCAATATTAATTTGTCCAAGGCTTCCCAGTAATGTTGAAGCAGTGTGTTGGGGTGATATTTCCCTTTGTAGCTTTAAATAATGTCGAGAACAGTACTTCCTTAAGAGTGTTTTAAGATACAAAGATACTGCTTGACACTTTTCTCAAGCGTGCCATAAAAGAAGCCACAAGTTTCTGAAGTAAAAGCCACTTCAAATCATCTTCATGAAAAGGTGCCACCTTATATTCTTTTGCATGTGGTTTCACGAGTCAAATGCAACTTAAAATTGCATAATGGTTCTTCAGCTGAACACTTAAATTATTTCCTGTTTTGATAATTAGTCATTGACCTTGACTTTCCCCCATAAAAGATCACTTTATGGCTACTCAATCAATAATGGTGGAAAGGATCATCCTAGTTATGAAATGTATTCTGGTGTATGTGCGGTCCAGTTCACATAAGTGCATGGCTCGTTGAGCGATCTGCCACTCGGGTTGTAGATTCAGATGTATTATTGCTAGAGGTTGTACCCCAGGTATATTCTTCTTGTTTCCCTTCAATTACTGAATAAAGGAAGAGATAGAAGATTGTATGTGTGGGAATAGGGAGACAATATGAGCCATGATGCTATTTTTTTCTTTTAAAGATAAAAATCTGAACTACTTATTACTACCCTACTTCCTCCTCCACCAGAAAGCCACTACTGTTGAAATAACACCTCCAGAGTAATACCTCCTTGACACTCATTTACATGCATTTTAAACTGATATCTACTTTTATGAGTGAGGTTAGGCATGTTAATGCTGTTATGACAACAGTGCTGTATGAGGACAACACGACTGTCTTTCTTGAGATTGAATTATCATGCCAACAAGATCTCCAACTAATTTCCAGCTAATGCCATTTCTGTTTGGAGCTGGAGAAGGGAAGGAGCAGAGCAGAAAGACACCAGAGTTCAAAAATGGTGTTTTTAGTTAAAAGTTAATTCCTGGGTGTCTGAGGGATTGCATATGCTGAAGTTGTAGATGGCATTCTTTCCTTTTGGGGTCTACTTCATGAAGTTTTTGAAAATGTTTAATCTGAGGATTGTCTACTGCTCAAGCTTCTTTCTACTTAGAAATAAAGCTGTGCTGTACTGAACTTCTGTTGCAGCTTCCTCTTGGTTTTGGCGAGTTGTTTTTTTCATACTTTCTCTCTCTTGTGTTTCAATAAGCACTTTCTTTTCCTGTCTTTTCCTTCTCCTATGTTTCTGCAAACTTTTCTCTCCTTGTTGCTCTCATACTTACTGCTAAGTGTGTCGAGCAGGCTAAGTGCTGCCTGGTAGTTGTGATTTGGGTGCATGTATCTAACAGAAGAGGTTCACTGAACATGGTGCCCTTCTCTTGGTGCATCTGTAGGTGCATGAGGAAGCACATGAGAATAGAGGAAGTAAGTTCTGCCTCTTTCTCAGACTTCTGTTGTAATTCTGCAGCCAGATGCTGACTCTGTAGCTTTCTTTTCAGTGAACAGCAACACTATTGGTGTGCTGCTCAAGCTCTACCCCACTTGTCACACAAGGATGTCTCTATTCTGCAGTTCAGCTGCTGCTTGCAGGTTGCTTAACAGTTACGTTGAAAACTCACAGCATGGCTGTTAGTTTTAACTCATGTAGTTTGCTGAAAGCTCTGAGGGCTAGCATAGGCAGTGTGTTTTTTGGTTAGCTTGAAGTGATATAAGCAGTCGTGCTTTGGTGTCTTTGTAACCAGACACTAGTCAATTAGCAATGGAAGGTTAAGATTTGGTGAAGCTGGTAAGTATTTGATTATATATCTTGAAAAAAACCCCTGAAATTCACCATAAATGAGTAAACTTTAAAGCCCCTACCTTAAACTCTAAGCATAACAGGTGCAGAACCTAGTCTGCATAGAGATTATACAAAATCTTTGTGGTAGAAAAAGAAGGAAAAATATTCTAAATTACATTTGCATTAAATCTCAGCAACAGTAATAGCTATTTTTCTGTCTGTCAGATAGGCATATATGACTTAATGAAATAATCAAAGTCTGATGCATTACAGGGCTTTTGAAATTGAGAAATGCTGTAATGGAATTAAATATATACTAATGGAGACAGGTAGCAGTATAACAATGCCAGTATTCTATACCATATTATTCTTCTCCATTCTGTCTCTTTAGAGACATGCAGCTTAGGCATTTTATTGTATCAGATTTGTCTTGGCCAAAATACTTTCCTCAAGTTGTCCTGACTGTTGCACAATGTAGAACAGATGGATCGAAAAAAGTATAACTAACCTGCTCTAGAGCAAATTCTGCTCTAATGTTGGCTCTGTTACTTGCTGATTATACAAAAATATCAAGCCTGTACAATGTTGCCACAAGAAAGGAAGTGCACTTTGAACTTCAGATTGGAATGGTGAAAATAACATGTTAATAATGGGTTATGCAGATGTGATGCTGCAGACAGTCTTTAACATTCGCTCTGGGTGCTGTTCAATAGGCTTAATTAATAAGATTCCAAACTACAGTTTTTTGGCCTAATTTAGTATGTGATTAGATTTTAATTTTCAAATTAAAAAGCTTTTGTGAGTGTCGTTGAAGGTAGGTTGTACCTTTTTTTATTTTTTTTATCTTGCTGATAGTGACAGCTCAGTAATTGTGTGGCCAGATATAGCAAAGTTCCTGAGTTGTTCATGTTTTGAAGTAGCCATCATTTGGAAAGAAATCCTTTGCAGTCTAGATAAATGGCCTAAAGTGAAAAAAAGAGGCTTAGCTTCTAACGTGCTTTCCATTGCTGTGTTTGGTTATAAATACATTTTTAACCATTATTTCTCTGTCTTTGGGTAGGGATGCTTCATTTTTATCCTCCTTTTGCCATGGCTGTATTTGTTACTTGTTATAAAGTCCTGCATTAGTTCCTATGAAGATGGGTGTATGCTCTGTATGATTAAGTGATAGTCTGTCTGAAGTGGAGGAACTGGTAAAGTGAATGCTAGTTTTCTTGAATTAGTGTTTTCCTTGGTTGCAAGGGAAAAAAAAAAGCAGTGTTAGAGCTTGTGACTTCTTTCTGATCTGTAGTTCTGTATGAGTGACTTTGGAGGGGTGGGCACATGGCTAGAGAGGAACTTGTATTTTCTCTAGAAATTTCATGAAATAACTTGAAATAGTATGTTCTAGTTTCTGCAGAGATTTTATGTGGGAATACATGCTTTCCCCTAGCTTTTTCTCCATCTGTCAAGGAGTAATGCTCTAGTAGAGACTGCATCTGAAAATTTCTGCATCGATATGTGTGTTATTTTTTCTATTTTAACCTGGTTTTGGATTTGGTGTATTTGAAACCTTATGAAAAATCTTGATTTGGTTCACATGTAGTACAGTTAATGAAACAATTAAAAGCTTCTAGATGGGGAAGCCCACCCTGTTGGCTCCAGAGAGATGATGTTTCATCATCTACTTTGGCCTTGAGATAGTTTTACTCAGCACACCTCTTTTAAACAACAGATTTGGGATTTCTTGGCTAAATTCTGCTTTTAATACTGGAAAAGACATTTTTAGTAATTTAATACCTTTTATTTACCATAATTTTGAAGCAGTTTAATGTAATTGACAATTTGAATGCAGAACCATTCATACAAAATCCTGTTCTATCCCCCCAAGCACAAAAAACAAGCCATGAACAGAAATTAAAAAAAAAAAATCAAACAGAATTGAAATAATTTTCTAGTCTTTTTTTCCATGACACTTGCCAGGTTTCAGTTTAATGTAGATTACAATGGTCATACTGTGTTACAATCTTTGAAAAAGTGCAACTGGTCATTAGCTGCAATGACACGAACAGCTGTAGTATTTTATAACAACAGCTGGGAACAATCTTGTTCTCTTCAATAACTTTCTTTTATTGTTCCTTTCATGCCATTTTAAAAATGAGAAAGCAAGATTATTGTATTTGTTCTCTATTTTACACCAGGGATTTCTTCACAGGCAGTGGTGGCAATTACGTATCAAAATATGGCGTTGCTGTTTGTGACTTGGAACATTTCCCTCTGCAGAACCTATTCCATAACCCTCTGAAATCTGCGGGAGTTAGTCTTTTCATTAACTTGAGTAAACTGTGAATCAAGTCGTCATCATAGGACTTAATGATTTTGGCCTTCCTTGTCAGTATATGATTTCTTTTCGGTTTGAACTGCTTTATTCTATCTGCTTTTACACAGATTGGGACAGGACAGCATTGGCTCTCGTCTTAACACTGATCAAAGAGCACTTCTGCTTTGCAGCGTTCTCATTTAGCAAGTGAAAAGGGGCTTGTCTGTTTGTAGGTAGCTGGTTTCCCAAGAAATACTTTGCTGTTCTGTTGCTGTGTCTTCAGAAGTATAGTCTAAAGTGTTTTCTGTGTATATATGTATGGTTGATTTTTATAGTTGGAAAAACAAGTAGGAGTCTTTTTCATATATAAATTTTTTTGTGTCCCCTTACAAATTAGCTTCCTTCACTAAGGAATACATCTGTCTTGCCTTAAATAAAATCTGTTGAAGTTATTTTTCTGGTGTAATAGAGTAAGTCAATGTTAAAATCATGCTGGTAGTACTGAAGATGTATGTACCAGATCTGCACAGGAGCTGGGGAGTTTGGGAAGAAGAAATGAAGAGCACAGTGCACAAGAGTAGGTGTTTTCAGCGCAGTGAAGTGTTACTTAGTCCTATCTAGCTTAGAAATCAAAAGCAGAGCACTGTTTTAGGAGTGCTTTGCCGAATATTGGCTCAGATGAGTATCTTGAAGGTGTTTGTGTGCAGCAGGATGGGAAGCTATGCGGTAGCTACAAGGGAGCTTGACTCTGTCAACAAACAGAACTGGCAAAGGCAGTTGGTGAAATTTTTAGTTACTCTGTACTCTGTGTGTATAACCCTAAATTTGACTTAGATTATCAGTGAACAGTCTTTCTGCAGCTTTTTAAAGAAAAGTTTTCCTGAGATAAAGTTCTTACCATTTTGTTAACTAACAACTTTTAAGCTGTTTGTCCTTACTTTATCAGTAATAAGGAGGGGAAAATGACTTTCAGATGCTATCTTTGGAGCATACTGAGATGAGGTTACTTTTGGTAGAGGGAGGAAAGGAAGAGTGAACTCAAAAAACCCTATATTTGTACTACAAAAGGGAATGAACCTGCATTAATTTCAGTTAAGATTAGTTTTAGCTTCTGGGCTGTTGACTACTTCAGCAGGTATGGGTTTGTTGCTTTATTGTTTAAGCTTCTGCTTGCCACTCCACTGAAGAAATGGTGTATCCTTAATTTTTATAAGTGATGTGTCAAAGTCCCTTTTTCAATCACTCTCAACTAAAAAATATGGGCTCTGACGACTTCACAGAAGCACAGAATGGTTGAGACTGAAAGGACCTCTGGAGGTCATCTGGTCCAGCCACAGTGCTCTCAGCCTTTCTCAGTCCCTTAAATCATCTTAGTGACCCTTTGCTGGACTCCTTGCAGTTGCTCTGTATCTCACAGTTTCTGTGTGAAATCTAAATGTAAACAAAAGTTAATTTATACCTATAAAGAACTTGCACATTAAGCAATAGTATACTATTAATCCTTTTTAACAAGGTACTGCTTCTTCCCTGGAGTTCTGAATTTCGGGTGGCACCTACCTCATGTAAATACAATCTCATAGAAGATGAGCAGTATCACAGTCATTAACCGAAGTCTTAAATGCATGTGAATTTTTTTTTGTACAGTATTAACCTCACATCTTGTATTGTCACAGACAATACTTCATTGCAGGATATTGTTTGTATAACCTAGGCTAATCCTAGAAATACTGCCAGTCAGAGAGTTACTCTGCAGATACCTTCTTGGTTATAATCCAGTTGCTATGGTTTCTGAATGTATGTTAGACTTCCTTCCTCCCCCCAGATTTATGGGAGTTGAAGGAAACAGAGGTTTTTATATGTCATCTTAGAAAATTTGCCAACAGCCTCCTAGGCTGCATTGGGAGTGTTGCCAGCAGGTCAAGAGAAGTGATCCTTCCCCTCTCCTCAGCACTGGTGAGGCCACACCAGGAGTGCTGGGTCCAGTTCTGGGCACCCCAGTAAGGGAGAAATTGGCATACTGGAATGAGTCTGGTGCAGGGCCACAAAGGTGACTGAGACTGGAGCATCTTTCATATGAGGAGAGGCTGAGAGAGCTGGGGCTGTTCAGCCTGAAGAAGACAAGGCTCAGAAGGATCTCATTCATGCATATAAATACTTGGTGGGAGGAATTGAAGAAGGGGGAGTCGTGTTATTTTCAGTAGTGCCCAGTGACAGGTAATGGGCACAAATTGACAACTCGCAGTAGGTGAATTTTGTGGGTTTCAAACACTGGCACAAGTTGCCCAGGGAGGTCGTGGAGTCTCCATCCTTGGAGATGTTCAAAAGCCATCTGGGCATGGTCCTGGGAAGTGGTCTCTGGGTAGCCTTGCTTGAGCAAAGGTGTTGGACCAGATGATCTCCAGAGGTCCCTTCCAATCTCAACCATTCTGTGATCATCTTTTACTGAACTCTTTTAAATGGATAATTAAAACACTGTTTATGAGTTCATAGGCCTTTTGATCAAACATGAAATACAGACATCTCCCTTTAAAATGAAGGGTTGTTTCTGCTAATGAAATATTGTACAGAAAGAATGCTTTGTGTGATTAGGAGGATCCACCATAAAAATACTTATTTTGAAATAGCAGCAAGATATTTTGCATTGGAAATGACACATTTTTAATTGGCACATCCATACGTAGCTGGTAGTGTTGCAGACAAACATTTGCACAGATGACTCCCGACAACTTTCAGAATCCCCTGAGCATGGAATAAAAGAAAGCTTTTATATTGGTCCTTATAGTTATTACCAATGCTGCTGACATGACCAGCAGAAAGGTCCATTTTCTTATTACTGGAAGGAAGTTGTTACCTTTTACTAGTCCTTGGCTCATCTGATTTTGTTTTATTTTTTTTTCTCCCTGTAGTGGCATGACTATTAAAACTGAGGGTGGTGGGGTGGTGTCAAAGCTTTGCAATTTGTGGTAATGATAAATGGCTTTGTCTTACAGCTCTTAATACTCTCTGGCACATTGTTTTCTTTGCTGCTTTCTGAGGCTTTGTTTCCCTCTGAAGATGCACATAGCTCTGTAAAGCTGACTAGGAAACACCTGATTATTGCATGTGTAAATGCAAAATAAAATCTGCAATAAGGGAATCTCTTGATGTGAATGACAGGGAATGAAAATAAGCTTTGGAAGAGCTTGTGTGTGACAAAAGTATGCTTATTGCTTCAGAAAAGTTACTAGAGCTACCATACTAGAAGTTTTGATCACGTTCTTGAAGTGGGATCACCTTCATGGATAATTAATCTGGCTAATGGAGATAACTAGTTTTGTAGTGAAAAATCAGCTTCTGGGGCTGCTCAGTTGACTAGGTACATTTGAGGAAAATGATAGACAGATACTGTAATTTGAAGTGTGAATTGCCTTGGTGCTCATTATAGATCAAACTGTATAATGAAATCCTGGGACAACACACATCCCTATGAAGGAAGTTTAAATGCATTCCTGTCTTTGCAACATACTGAACAGTGGCTGGGAAAAGGACCGACTAGTGCAGCTAATAAATCTTTGGCCTAATTGTTTGTAATAAGAAAACTGTATGTCAAAAGATTGCTTGTTCTGGAGAACTTCTGGTTGCAAAAAAGCAAGTGAGGTGTTGAAGAGTTGCCTTAAAGATACTTAAAAAGGGAAAGAAAAAGGCAGATTGAACCTAGATACCGTGACCTGGAGGGACATTCCTGGCAACTAAACACACCAAAGGAGCTGAAGAGGTGCTTTGAAAAGATGGAAGTGAAGAGCAAATGAGAGAGCTTAACAACTTGCAGGTGCTCTTAATAGCATATATTCACCTACCCAAGGCATGAATGGATATTCCAGGAATATATCTTGTAGCTGTGCTGCAGGGTGTTTCTTCCTAAGTGGCCTACTTGTTAGCAATGTGGGCACCTGTCATAGGCACAAATAAACCACCAGAGGAAACTGTTTCAATTGATTATATTAATGAAAAACTTCTCAAGGGTGGCTATGGAGGAAAGTTGTTATACAGCTGTTAACATATGTCTTTCTGAGGGAAGATATAAGATGCTGGGATTTGTTGTTGAGAACCTACTGTATCGTGATGCTCTGATATATTGGGCAAGATTAAAATCTGACTTCAGTTTGTGCCATGTTTTATCTGAACCTATGATGCAAGATGATTCTAATAAATAATTTTACCAGCAAATATAACAAATTACCATGGTTTTGTAAAGCTTCTAAAATTTTTGCTTGAAGACTTAATATAGCAAAACTAAAACCTGTTTCTGTCATGATTCCCAGAAAATAAAGGGCTGTGTGAGGGCAGTGGATTCTTCCTGTGCCTTGATACAGGGCTGGAATTTTAGCTGCCTCCCTAAAGGTTTAGCAGAACCATTTTGGGCTTCAAAATGCAGGTTTTATCTTTATTCAAAGATGACTGGTGGCAGTAATAATACTTTTTCTAATACGCAGAACATGAGAGTGGACTTGAAGAGTTGGTGAGATCAGGTGGCCTTTCTAGCTGGAGAATGCTACAAAATCTTTCACAGCTGTATTTTAACTACAGAGTGAATTATCTTTGAGTTTATGTTAATTTGCTGTGGATTACTTTGGTAAAACACATTTCTTTCAAGGTGTTCCCCTTCCTTCCTGAGCATCAGTCTGAGAAAAGCTACCTTTTAAAAAAAGCGTAATGGTGCATTTATAAACAGTAGTCTGTAAACATGGGAATAATACATAGCAACTGTTTCATTGCTGAAGTTTTTGTTGAAAGTGATGTTTATTTGTGCTTTCTTTGTCGTTGAGTTTTTGGGAGGGGGTTGTTGTGGTTCTTTTTTTGTGGAGTGTTGGGGTTTTTTTTAGCACCTTCTGGATATTCAAAATAGTATTTATTGATGAGCATCTGCCAAACTTTGTCAGACTCATCTGAAGTAAGGTGACTCTTCTGAAAGTTTCAAAGCAGTGGGGACCTTGGGAGGAGCAGCCTATGCTAGATCTGAAACTTTCCATGCTGTAGGAGGCTGAGAAAGTAACAGGCTGAATTTGTTACTGGTGTAGTATGCAATAGCAGTCAGAAAGGATGCTGCTTAGAGCTCAAGAAAAGTACAAGTGGAGTCTGAATTGCCGTTCCTTTCCTTTATCTTCAGTATGAAGATTATCCTTACGCCTTCTGTCTGCTGCCATACTAATAGCAACGTAAATATTTTCTACAAACTTAAAAGGCCTTGCTTTTGCATTTTTCAGTTGAAAAAGAAAATTAAATTTGGACTGGCTCATCCTGGAACACCCTGCTTGGAAATTGTGCTATTTAGTGTAAATTTCACAGTTAAGTAATTTAAAGGAGAAATCCTCTCATTTGGCATTAACCTTCACTGGCAAGGAGTGCTGAGTATCATAAATGGACCAAAGAGTATAGTTAGTTATTAATTCATGCTTGTGTATCTGCTGCACTGTAGAAGTCTCTGTCGAGGGGCTGCTTTCTCTTGAAAGAAACTACCAGAAGAAAACAGGTGATGTGGTTGTACATGACAGGACTGTAATATCCTACAAACAGGTGCTTCCAACCTTCACTTCAGAACTGAAAATAGAAAAAGTTTGAATGTTTGCTACTGAACCGCAAATACCAGGCGTGCTACAAGTTTGTTTCTGATAGAACAGTATCCCCAGTCCATGTGTGTTACCTGTTTCTGGTTCACTGGCTTTGCAGCAGAAGAGGCAATATTTGAACCAGAACCAGTGTATAAGGGAAAGGTAAGTTTTAAAAGCTTTCTTCTTGAAAACCCCACCAATTCCTTTTTCAGCCTTTAACTTCCCATTTAGGTGGGGAAAAACAACTGCAGATGGTTGTGTGGCCAGGTAGGTTTTGCAGAGGCAGTACTGTTAGTATTTTGTGCTATGTACTGGCTAGATTTTGATGCTTTAGAAAGCATTTGCCTTTTTTCACCTCAAAAGTCTTAGGTCCCAGGTTTCTAAATCTTACTGGAAATTAAAGAATTTGTTTGAGTTAACCCAAATGAATGCTTTCTGATTCTTAAAAAAAAAGTAAAAAAACCCAGCAAACACCTTAGAAAAATGTATGCATCTATGTTTTGTTTGTTTGTTTTTATTCTTTATGTGCTAATTTGGACTTTTCATGGAAAATAAGATGTTTTCTTGCTTTAGTAACCTAGCTACTATGAAACCTGTGTTAATATGGCCTGTCTAATGTCATACCCTTCTATGCCAAGAAAATTGTGGTGACTGGAATGCATGTCCTCGACTTCTGTAATCAGGGTACTTGAAATATTTACAATACTGTGATTACTGTAAAACTTCTTACATACACATGCGTACTGTGGACATCTTATTTTTGCTTTCAAGTTTATATCCTGGTTTGTTTCCTATTCTTGTTTTTTGTTTTGTTTTGTTTTTTTTAACCTAAGGTGTTTGGCAAAAGTGAATAAAATACCAACCTATTTATCTCCTGTCTGTGGTTTGCTATGTAGACACTTACAAAATATCCTAATGAAATCAGCAGGAGGAATGAACAATTGGGCAAAGTTTGAAGCTTTTCACAGGCAAAAACACTCTTAAGCATCTATTGAAGCTGCCAAATTCTCTGTCAAGGGGTTGTCTGTCAAGAGACTCAAATCTTTTCATGGATCCAGTGAATGGAATCAAGCAGCAGGGAGATGAATCCTGGAAAGAATGTACTGGAAAAGCTTCTGTTTGGAAGGCCATCCCAAATGGCTGGGACCAACCTATGAATAATTCCCCACTCATGTTACTTTCAGTAGGTATGAGACACAGGAGTTCCGGTGGAAGACTCGGCAGTCCAGTATGTTTCTTTCCTATTGTGTGCAAGAGCTGTGAACAGTTAGTGCCATCCTTGGTTTTAAAAGCAAGCGCTTTGTAGAAGCAACTTCTGCTTCTTCTTTCAGACCCTGATAGTTGGTCCAATGGGAAATAATAAGATAGCCCAAAACTATTACAGCTGAAATATTTAATGACTGATGGGAAAAGCTCACAGCAAACATTATAAACCCTGACTACAGACTTAATTGAATCTCATATTTTAAACTGGCCATATCTTGGATTCAGTCCAGGGCATAAAACTGGAGATGATTTGGTGGCACTGTATTCTCCTGTAACTGGAATGCCAGGTGTCTGTTGCCTGCCCAGGAGGAAGAAGCGTGAAAGAACATGACCACCCAGCAATAGGCAAAGAAACTTCCCTCTTGGATTGCTTCTTGCTGGGAATCTCATAGAATCTTGCATGCTGGAGTGTAAGAGCTCCAAAATGAGGCTTTTGTAAGTAGTTTTGCTCTTCTGGAACAATGGAAATACCGACAGCAAGAGGATATGGATTTTGTTTTATTGCTAGGCTAAAATTGTGGAATAAAGTCCCTCTTTTTCCACTGGGATGAAGGGTGGTCCTAGATCTTATGCTCTGTGTAAGATGTGTTTATCTTTGACCTTTCTTTTTCTCTTTTAAGAAGCCCAGTCCCCTCCCCCAAGGGTTCTCTTGTATGTTGATGTACACAAACTACCTCAAAGTTTTCTTAAAGAATAGTGGAAGCAAGCCCGCTAGTCCTCCCAGGAGGAAAGTGCAGTGAGGTCAGTTGTATTCCTTTTGCTTCCCTTTTGGTTTTGTGCACTCCTGTGCCTTGTAAAACAGCCAGGAAGATTTGTCATGAATCACACTTAATTTCCTCTTGTGCAGAATATAATCCAATATAAACTTATTTTTCTTAAACTAAATCAAATATAAATTGTTTGGGTTCTTTTAAAGCCTTAAAACAAAATACAAAAAATCACCTTAAAAACCCATCCAGGTGTTACAAACATATCTCGGGCGTAACTTCACTCAGACCATTTCATTATTGGTCTCGCATTTTTTTGATTGCCATGTAGTTAATGGTTATTGACTCATGGAATGCATAACTAAGGTTCACCTTGACTGTATAGCCTTTGGTTATTTTGACTTGTACTTTAAAAAACCCTGTATTATAAATTTAAATGACTGTTATAAACATCTTTCTTCACATCTACCTGTGAACAATTATTCAGGTTCTCAGGTCTTGAAAGGTTTTATTTGGGGGAGACATGATAACATTAGCAAAAGTGCTACATGAAGGGATAATCAACAGAAAGGGGAAAGAGTGGAAAGCAGGGGCAGTACAATATTTTTTTCTCTGCCAGCTTTCTTTCCTGATGGTTTTTACTTGAGCCCAGGCCAAGAAGGGAGAATGTTAGGGTTTTTTTCTTCATGGTTTTTTTTTGTATGTTAGCATCCTACTTCTGTTCTCAATGTGAGTTACCATAGGGAGAAATGGATCAGGTGGCCCTGGTGGGAGTTAACACATGCTGAGATGCACAGCAGATTTTCTCTGTGAAATGTGCTGTGGGTTACTGGAGTTTGTTGCATGATATTACATGCCAAAGTAAATGACAATAAAAATGGTATTTCGCTGCGCTAGTATTCTTGTTAACATGGAAGCTGTGGGGTTTTTTTTCCTTCTTTGAGACACAGAGAAGAACTTTACTTGCCTCTCTGAGTCTGCAGCTGCTCAGTGACTTTCCCGTGGTCTTGCAGGAAGCCAGCAGCAGAATCAGGAATGGCATTTTAGTATCCTGATTTGGAGTCCAGTGCCCCAATCTGTTATATCAATATTGTTCTCAAAATAGTGCCACCTGGTGCTACCGGTATGATGAAAGAGTTTGGTCTGGCATACGCAGCTGTGTTCTCCTTGTACTGCTTTGCCTTTTGCTTAAGTTAGAGCATGTATATTCCAGCTGCCCTCCTCCCCCCGTACATGATCCTTCTCTCCACAACTGGAATTCCAGAACAAAAGCAGGGACTCATCTTTAAACGAGAATATGAACCATTTTTTTACCACTGTCTGAGAATTTTCCATTACTGTGAAAGCCTGAACTTTAAATACATTCAGTTGTCCTTGTGCTTTCAGTAGCAAATCTCTGTCTTCTCCAGAAAGGTCACAGCTTCTCCTTTCCCTCTCATTTTTTAACTGAAAAGTTTGCTGCCTATTAATAACTGTACTTGGATTGTTACAGATGGAAAGTAGTCAAGCTGCTTGCAACACAATATTTAAAGGTTTAGAGTGTATAACAAGGGTCTGTTGCTCTCACAGCACCTTTTGATTTTGATTCTTCTCTCTGGTCTAGCTTCATCAAAACTCAGAGTCTCTGGCACTGGGAGGTAAATGTAGAAGGCTAAAATGTCTTTGGACAGTGACTCAGGTGTTCAGTCACTTAACTTTCCAAGGCTTTGTTGTAGCTTAAAACAATGTGTGGATTGCTTTGGTATATCTTCAGACTTTGAGGATGTTCTTGGGCACACAGCCAAATACAGATTATCACAACCCTTGAAAAAACTGGTTGGATCCCAGTATAGTTTGCAGTAATTTGGTTTTGTATGGCAGTGACTAATGAAGACAAATACCTTCTGAAAAGCCTCTTAAAATTTTAGAAATAAGTCTTACTTTCTCTAATAATTTTGCCTTAGGGAAGTATGTATTTTCTATAAAATCTGAATTTCCTGTGGTGATCTTTCTCCCCCAGGAAAATCTATGTGAAATTCATAGAAGAGCTGTGTATAGAGAATATATTGCTCTCAGCTTCTCAGAGGGAGAAAATGTTGTTACAAATTGAAAGCATAATACATTTACAGCATTAGAGAGGGCAACTGAGGAATGATTTTTGATGTCTTCACCTTGAGCGGGTGGCAACAATTAAAGTGGTTTTGCGATTCAAGCAAAAATTGGCATTGCTATTCATAATGGCTTGTGACTTGTGCACTTAATGGAAAGAAGGACCGGGAAGATTCATCTTGTCTGTTTGCAGAACAGCTCATCCTGTGGGTTAGAGATGCTGGCTTGCAGGGAAGGGTGTCGTTGTCCAGGGAAGAAACCCTGTCTCCTTTTATCTTCTCTGCTGCTTTTGTCCCTTGTCTCCTTTTTTTTTTTTAATTCTTTTTTTCTTTTTAACTGAACTGTGTTGATTTGTGACATGATCTGAAAGACAATGAAAACAAAGTGGGTTGACAGGTTGGCATTCTTCGAGATCTAGTGCCAGAAGGCTTTTGGAAAAATACATAATTCTAGCATGTACAGAAAGATCAAATACTATATGGGAGACTGGTTTCATTTTGGTTATTACAAAAGAGGAACAAATTATATTGTTATGACAGTGTGCTAGCTGAGGTGGGCTGTCCTGAGGACGTTTGTATACAAAAGTGAAAAAGGCAGGTTGTGTAGTTCTAGGATGGGATTCCCTGTTGCTTTTAAATTACGATTATTTTGTGGATATTTGTCTAAATCGCCCCCAATCATATAGAATTTTTTAAGTATTTCATACTGGAGCTGTATTCCTAAGCCTTCATGTACTGAACTGGCCGTGAGTGAAAACGGACCCCTCTTTTCAGTCTTGTCTAATAAAAAGTATTTGCTTTAGCTATATGGAGGCAATGTTTTGCCTTTAGTTCAACTAACATAATAGCCAATTAAAGCTATCAGGTGGGTGGATATCTGTGCAAGAAGCAGTGGTCTGGCTGCTGAGCATTCAGGGCAGTTACTAGGTAGGATGGCTTAGGACAGCCCTGGCCTCTCAACTGTACTTCTTGCAAGAAAGCCTCTTCAGGGAAGGATGACAAGCTTACAGTTGAGTCTTCACAGTTCACAAGATTGTTATTGAGCTAGCTTATCAAAGTGGCAAATGCAGCCGTAGTGGTTGGTGGTTTTTTGTTGTTTTTTTTTCATTATTGGTGGTTTGCAGTGTGGCTGAGTAGCCAGTTCCTTGTAATGTGTAGCGTGCGAGTTGGCTGTGGTACTCCCTGTATCGGCAGTCAGTCCTGTCTTAAGGTACCAGGTAAGCATAACGGTTTATAGAGGGATGAGGAAATTCACTTAAGGACTGGTAAATACCATTTGTCTTATCTCTATTAACCTAAACAGTTTCTCTAAATGGTTGGTGATAAACAATCGTGACTTAAGTTCTACGAAAATAAAGTATTTAATTTTAAATTAGTTTAAGAGGCCAGCCAGAGTTTACTTGCTGTGATGGTAAGTTCTCAAATTAATCACAGAATCATGTATGGTTGGTCTTGAGACAGGCTAATTAAAATTATTAAGAATATTAAACTCAAATTGAAATACCAAGATTTTTCTTCTTTAGTTTTTTTGTTCTTAAATAGTTAGGCTTTTTTTCCCCCAGAATTATATAATCCGGTGTATTGTGGAAGTTGTTACCTGGAATTGTAAAAGTTTCAGCATCCCCTCAGAATTATTAGAAGAACAATTTAAGAGCAGTGCTTTTGCAAACATCTGCAAGAGGCTGGAGTTTACTTTGTTATTTTGTAGAAGTGGGGATGCATCAAAAGGCTTTTTCCTGCTGACGTCTCATTTGTTGCTCTGTGGTCAGCTGGAAGGATAATGAAGACACATGGTGTCTTGGCTGTGAGAGAGTCACAACACTTGATGTTTTCCTGCAAAGGCTAGAAGATGACCTGTTTTCTCAAGATCTTGCCTAAAGTCAAGTATGGCATGCTTGTTCAGTAACTCAATTTATTTTTGATAGTGTTGCCAGGTCTTGTTCAGCTCATGATGTCTTGCTGAGTAATATAAAAGTTACAGTTCTTGTTAAACTTTGTCATCCTCTTGCTTTACCTTTGTGGTATAAAACACTAGGAACATCTCTGAAATCTGTTTTCGTTTGCTTTGCTTGACCTGTGAAATCCTTTTGATTTTATCATTTGTAAAAATGTATGTTTTAAACAAAATCTGCTGCCACCTATCCTTCTGGAGTGGATGGAGGGTGACTGCCCAGGGTTTCTCAATGACTCAATACCAGTCACCTCTGCTTGCCAAGGATGTCTTTGTTACTGTTGACCTCCATGTCGGAGGAGGAGATGCTGCTGGAGGCCTGCTTCCTTCTGTAGTCACCCACCATCCAGACAGAGCAGCTTCAGCATTTCTGGTGCTTTTGCCATGGTCCCCATAACATAGTGCAGGTCAGGGGACTTCTTACCTAATGGTGAGAAGGGCCTGTGATCTGCTATATGGTGTAGGATTCTTCAAAGCCTCTGTGCCGGTTTAAAATGTTTTTCCTTCTGTAGAAGGACGAAAGAGAAGCTGAGTCTTCTGATCCTCCTTGTTCCTTTCCAACATGAAGAAGCTCATTAGTTGATTGCTAAAACTTGCAGCAGTTTCATCTGTGATGCAAGGCAAAAGTCACAATAACTAATTAACTAACTAAAGTCACTGTTAAATATCTATTATAAAATGAAGAACCAGAGAATCATTTTGTAGAACATCTGAGATCACATCTGGAGATCATAAAGTATAGCTATGGATGTGCTTGTCCCTTAACTTCTTTAAAAGGTTTATTTGGGTTGAACATTTCAGCTTTTTAAATGACCAAATATGCTATGTGAACTATAATATCCTCCAAAGAGGAAATGTAAGAAAGTCATAAGCATTTTCTAAAATCAGTAAAGGTGGAAGTAGACTTGCTGTAATATAGATTTGCCTTTGAAATCCAACATTATGTATTTTTTTGTATTCGTACAGAAATCTCTCCCCTATGGTAGAAAGTCATGAAGCAATCCAGAGCTGTGCTTTCACAGAAACAGTTGTCCCTTGGTGGGGAAATTTCCTTGCAAATCTCCTTACTGGTGTTATTCTAGAAGAACTTTTCTTGAGCCACGTGCAGAGCATAGGCTCTTGTGACTCATATACTGTAAGGATTTTTTAAGAGTGCAACAGTGAGAATGAGGCCTCTGGAAATAGATCCAAGTCCATATTTGTGGGTGGGAGCATGTGAGGTTCTATGGTGTTTTTTTTAATCTGATGTCTTGAGACAAGCAGCTGCAGTGTCTCTAGGATCACTCAAAGGGCGGCAAAGTTGACTTAACCAGGCATGCTTCTTGTACTAATGCTTACAAACCAACAGCAACCCTGCCACTGCCCATGGTTGGCTGAATTCCACCTTACTGGAAATCCCAGTGCTGTACTCTGTAGTGGAGAAAAGTGAGCCACTGGCCAGACTGTTGCCAGTCAGCCTTGTGTGTTGATTTCCACCTTTCTGGGGAAGGCTTTCCTGCTCATTGAGGGCTGAGGGATTTGGGCCCTATGTTCGTAGGAATCTTCGGTGATCCTGAACATCCTGACTTAGAGGTTAAAGAGTGGAAGAATATAGACCTGGGCTTCCAGGTTGAGCTTTTTTTGTATCCATCTGTTTAGGACGAGAGGAAATGGCCTCAAGTTACATCAGGGGAAGTTTAAGTTGGATATTAGGAAGAAGTTCTTTACTGAGAGGGTGGTTAGGCACTGGAATAGGCTGCACAGGGAGGTGGTGGAGTCACCGTCCCTGGGGGGGTTCAAAAAACGGGTTGATGAGGCACTTGAGGCCATGGTCTAATGGTTAGGAATATGATGGGATAAAGGTTGGACTTGATGACCCTGGAGGTCCCTTCCAACCATAATGATTCTATGATCTCTTTGTCTTTGGGACCCAAATAATGCAGGATGAACAAAAGTTGTGATTTTTTTTTCCATATAGAGCCTATACGTAATTCATATGTTGGAAATATACCAAGGGAAACTATAGAATTTGTAAATGGAAGAACTAAAATTGAAAACACTTAGCTATTCACAAGACAGCTGACCAAAGCACTGTGTTCTATTGGAATTACAATGCTGGGAAAACTTCTCTTAGTCTGTTTTTAGTAATCGACTCTCTTTCCTTTGAAGTCCAGAAAAAATAATGACAGTACTTGTATGTCTACAGGTGCAGTATGACTATATTTCATATAATATTTTAAAATCTGATAGTTTTTCTGTAGTAATGTTTCACAGGGGTTTTTTGACACTGTATATAAAGACAGCCACAGCGCTGACCACTAAAGCTTAGAAGACATGAACCTGATGGATAAAATGCCAGTCTTTATTATTTATTTCTATATCTAATTGTTTAAAGATTGATTGGGGATATACTAACAGCAAAACAGAAACAAATGTTTATCCTAGGCTAATGCAGTATCATCTAAATAGACAATATGTTGTAGTCTTCCAGACTAGCATAAAAAGTGCAAAACTCCTGAAAGGCTGGAGGATGCACGGCCACCTTCTTCTGTGTCCCAGTGCTCCCTGCCAGTCCTGCAGAGGGGTGGGAAGCTCCTCTAGGGAATGCGCCTCAACTCTTGCACACCACTGAGCTGTTCCCAGGTATCTCCTGCCCTTCTCTGGAGGCAGAGTTGTGCTCTGGATCTTGGCCAGATATTATTTCGGACTTGGGAAGTCAGAAGGCTAGGCAGAGGCTTTTTCCACACTTGGGTGTGGATGGTGCCTCAGTAGATTTCCTCACTCTTTTCTTTTAAAAGTGGAGGTATTTCCCCAGGTCACAGAGTTGAAACTAGACCATGTCCCTTCGTACATGGCCCCATGTCTTCTCGAGCTGTGGCTATGTGTCTTTAGTTGTAGTATGGAAGCAAAAGTAAAGGAAGGAGAATTGGTGCTCGTATTCAGTGTAACGTAGCATACTCGTCATCAGTGATGCCAGTGAGGTAGGTGCGTTCTGCCTTTGGTATTTATGCCAGGAGATATCAAGCTGAAGGCTGGAGCCCCCAGGGGAGGGAGCAGGATGGTGACAGTGGTGTATGACTCTGCTGGCAGCACATCAGAAGGCTCTTACTGCTCTTGGGAATATTTGCAGTTACCTGATCTGCTGAACATTTTGTCTTTTGGCCTCTCAGATTAATGCAGATGCGAACTTGCTCTTAGAGCAGTTTTGGGTATTAGTTTCAGATTTGTGAAACCCTTCTGCTGGATAAATTCTTGCTATGTACATTTCACAGCTGGGGTGTAAAGACCAGGCCCCAATGGTGACAGCCTGAGGGAGCCTTGGCAGGAGGGATGTAATAATTTAAAAACTTGGCTTAAACCAAAAGGTGAGGTTTGCAGTTCTTTTGGGATGGCTCTTTTGTTGTTCAGTTTGCCTAAATGTCACCTTTACTGTGCTCAATAAAACCTCAATAATTCATGCAACTCGGACCAGTGGTTGACAAGAAGAGCAAGCAGCAGTGCTCTTGCAATTTTTGTGACTGCTGAGACGCCTCTTGTTAAGAATTGAAATGAAAGTCCTAAAAAGTGAAAGTAGAAAAATTATTTCAACTGGAAGCATGCTATTGTTAGATATAGTTTTTTTTTGCAAATGGACTTGCAAATCTTGTTAAACAGAAGCTTAGTGATAAGAAATAGAAACCATTGAAAAGGAAGACGATATTCATGTGTTTCCTGTATTATCGCTATTTTATGTGATAGTGGCAAGATTCACATGACCTAAAACATCCTTTTGAAGCAAATGTGCCAATGTGTACAACGGTGCTTATTAGCTCTGCATTTTGAAGAAATCCTGAGTGCATTCATAAAGAAGCTTACTTTCATTATGATAATATATCGTGAATTATCAGTTACTGCTTTATTGTACTTCAGTTAGAGGACATGAAGTATGGATGACCTTGAGTTAATTAGTTAATAATAGGTGGTCCTTGTACTTTTTGGTATTTAATTTATAGAAAAAATATGTATGAACTGAGTGTGGAAAATGTACTTTTCTCTTTTTGTATGAATAAACAACAAGGGTTTCATTTCTACCCTAAGGAGTAGGATTTAGTTTATAATTGTATCCCTCCTTTTAGAATGTAACATATATTACTATTCTGCCTTGGTCACTCTTGCATGAAACAGGAAAAAAGATGCAAAGCTTTACTTCACTACAAAACTACAAAATGGCTACACTGAATAAAAACTGTGGAAAGCCCCAGTGTGAATTTTAAGTTGACATTTTTCTCTTGAGAATATTTTCATTAAGCAGTCCCCAAAGCTACGGAGAAGGTCTAGTGGTGAGGTAGAAGAAGGGGGAGGTGAATTGTGCTGGGACTCCTCCAAAGTGGTAGAATCCAGGGAGATTCCCAGGCCCACATACGTGTCCTGTTCACACCATCACTCCATCTCAGGATGGAAGATGTTGTCTAGCATCTTTTTCCCTTTCTCAGGCTCTCTTCCACTGTATTTTCCAACACGAGCAAGCTGGTGAGCAGTGTTCAGCAGGGTGTCTGGGTGCTGTGCAGCCTTGCCCTGGCTGGGAGTGCTGGACTCTGGGTGGGCTGCAGCTGAGCTTCCTCACGAGCTTTCCTTGCTGAAGAAGATGCACCCACGTGTGTTCCATGCAGGAAATAAGGGGTGTGAGGGGGTTTCCAAGTGACATGTTGAGCTAAGGGAAGGATTATTCATCATCATCGTACTGTTTTAAACTCTGAAGCAAATCTAGGGGTTGTAGGGTTAGGAAGTGGTACCAATAAAGGACATTGGAAAGAGCTGAGAATTCATGAGCAGAACAGAGCAACAGAAAGGCTGGTACTTGTCCTACTGAACCAATCTGTAGAATGTTATAGTAGACTACTAATTTTACTGAATTCTGGTATATTAAACTGCAGTTTGTTTATATAGATTTTTCTCTAAGGTTCAGTAATTCCAATTGAAGATACAGATCTTTAATGAAATAAAATTTTTCTCATCTCTGCTTACAAAGCTTCCATGGTGTTCAGGCTGAAGAGGTAGTTGCTGTTTTGAACTTAAACAATAAATTGTTTTTCTGTGTAACTTTGCAAACATGAAATACCTCCACAGTCAAGTAAATAGTCTTCTAATCTACATAAATGTGTTCCTGCTTTATTTGAAGTACATAGGTAATAAAAATATGTTAAATGATTTTTTTTTATGTGCTCAGGAAGGGTTGGTGGTTTATCCTTTAGTTGGGTTGTTGTTGTTCCCCCCTCCATTTAGAGGAGCATATGGTTTCAGGAGGGTTGTCTTACATCTGAAAATGTGGTAGCTCATAGTCAGTTTCATTCCTAAGTAGTGACTTCTTTTCCAGATATCTTTTTGGTTCCTGCTTAATTTACATGCTTTTGGCAATGAGAATGTGTTGGGGTTTTTTTAGGACAGCAAATAGCATATAAAAATAGGCCCTCTTCAAACTCTGACCACCAAACTAAATGTTAGCATTTAAAAGTCTATCAGGAAACTCGGTGAGGAAAGAAGCGTTCACAGTGACGAGATGAGATTAGCTTGGTTAAAGCAGATGTCAAGAAATTACTACTTTTCCACTGCCTGGATGATGACAGGCAATGCTGCAGTCCACTGAGAAATTAGGCTGAAATGTTGAGCTAGGATTGGTTGTTTGCTGTCAGACTAATAAACTAATTCCTGGAGGAGGCTGGATTAAGTTGTTTACTAGTCCATGTTCTCATTATTCATCGTCTACTTGTTACTGTCGAAGAGGATAATTTGAGCATTTTTTGGAAGACAAAGTGGGAAGGGATTATAAACAGGAAGACAAATTTAGAATTTCAGATGATGAATTGGAAATACGGTCTGAAATCGATGAGGTGAAATTTAATAAAGACAGGTCTAAAGCGTTACACTTAGGAAAAATCAAATACACAAATATAAATGGGCTAGGCAGCATGTTGACCAGGAAGGACCCAGGAATTACAGTAGATCACTAACTGAATTTTCAGGGGTGGTGTGTGTAATACTGAGATTTCATTAGGGCTTTATAGGTGATGAAACATATCAGATAAGTAGCAGAGGAGGTAATTACTTTTCTGTGCTTAGCACTGTGCTTTTAGCCTCTGTTTTAGACTTCTTATTAAAGAAGGATGTGATTGATAAAGAGGGCAGGGTCTCAATGGGACCAACAAGGCTAGGGCATGAGATCTGAAAAATTCAGTCTTTGAGGAAAATCTGAAGGCTTTGAGTTTCTTTAGACTAGAAAACAGAAAGATTGGGGAATGCCTGAATATTTAATCATATGAAAAGATAGTTTAAGGATGACAGAGAATGACTATTCTTCATTTTTGCTGAGGCTAAAATAAATTAATTTGCAGTGGAGGAGCTTTAGATTACACAGGATGGGCTGAAAGAAATTCTCCAGAGAGACAGAGAGAGATGAAACATGGACAGCATTGCAAAGATGCATAAATAAAAGCTGGACTTAGTAGGCAACCCCCTCAAGTCCCCTAGCCATGGTGTACATTATAGAAAGGAGACTGTAGCTGGTGTCTGAAAACAACAGAGCAACAAGTTAACCCTGTCGAGAACCTGTCAACTTGGCCTTAGAGCTACACTGACCTAGCCAGGGATATCTGGCTCTGTTCACATAGTTGCCTGGTGCAGAGAGATTATGCTGTGTGTGTTAGAGGTGGCCTAAAGATGCCAGAGTCTGTCCTGGAGGCAGGGTCGGGGCTTCCCAGCTTTTCTCGTCCATATCCAATTTTTCCTATTAAAAATTCTTGTCTCATTATAGAATGTGGTTCTTGGAGTGGGGAATGGTCTTTGTGCCTCGCTTATTTTCTGCAGTATTTCAACAGTGAGTTACATCTCACAGGCTTAGATGATTGCTGGGGGCTATTTTTTGAGTTTTGGTTTTCTGTCATTCACTGTTAACGTGATCAGATCTTGGTGTAATTCAAGACTCTTTTCAATTGATTGAGCCTGATACCTTACGTCTGTCTCATTTAGTTTCTTTTCTCTGTACACTGGCTTTGTTCAGGACAGCATCTTTCATCTACTAGTATTAGCACTAGTAGCATAGCTGTTAAGATGTTATTAACTCTTAATTATACTCTTTTACACATAGTTTATGTCCACTTTTCTCTTTAATGTCCTCTGAACTGTGTTTGATAAGCTAATGTGATGCATACTTGGCCCTGTACTCTTTGAGGTCAATCTTGTGTTGAAGTTACCCAGGAAAAAATATGCTGCTTTATTTCTTTCTAATTATTCAGATTCTTTAGTCTTGGAATTTAAGGTTGTTGGGACTTGTCATCTTTGTAGCTCTGATAAATCTGCGTGCAACTATGAAATGAATTGATGTCCTGTAGCGACCAGTAGTTTTATTGCTTCCCTTTTTTATTTCTGGAAAGTACAGTGTGTACCTCTGAATTTGCTCTGTGTGTATGTGAATGCTTTAATTGGATAGTTTTCATATTCTCTAAATAGTACCAAGTGATAATTTATTGGATGCTTTTCAGTTTTATCTAAAGGTGCATTTCAAAGTTAGGAAAATGAATAGATGAGGATTAGCTTGTGACTTTTAAGACAAGTCTCAGATTCATAAGAAGCCTTTAGTTCAGTAGGCTCAGAAGCAGGTACAATGACAGAGTGGGCTGCAGTGTCCACATCTGAGTCAACACAGGGTTAGCTTCTCAGACAGGTAAATTTGCCTACAAGAGACTGTGCTACAAGGGCTAAATTGGTTCTTGTGCCTGAGCTAATTGAGAACTGGTTTAGGAGTCTCTGTAGTGCTGACATAGCTGAGTTTTGGGCGTGTTCTTCAGCCCAGTAGCTGTGGTACAGGGAAAGGCTGTCTGTCTTTTACTCTGTCCTGCGGCAGGACTACTGATTTTGAGCCAGCCGGACTATGTTAACTGATGTGTTTGGAGAATTATCAGGTGGTAGCTAGAATCAAAGTGTTTTTTCTTTTCTTGTCCAGATCTATCCAGCTGCACAGAGCACTGGACTTGAATAAATTGTTTACTTGCCTTTTGCTGTGACTTGTAGTAGGAGCTGCATGCAGTGATGAATAAGAGGTGTTTTGTTTTCTTTCTTTCTTCCCTTCCCTCCGGCCTTAAACAACAGAGTGTAGATTAAAGAATTAGTTATGCATGAACATAATGAAAAAAAATCCTGATTACAGATCCTAATAACATTTTGCTTATTAAATATACTTGCTGTTTTTGAAATTAATCTCTTAACTCTTGCACACAGAAGGGGTGTTGAGGCAATTTCAGGGAAAAGAAAATATTTTTTTATAGAAGTTGTGGAGCTCTAGTTTGGGGTTTTACTGAAGATTGGCTTTTGAACTCAGTGAAGTCACTTTTAACTTAGGTGTTACTGCAAATGAGAAGAATGCTTGTTTTTGTAATCTGAGCCTTCTGTGATTTTATTCTTGAGGGTGGAGAGGAAAGTGCATGAAAGCAAAATGATGACACTTATTCAGACAATAAATTGGCTTTTGAACTCATGTAGTTTGCAGAGGCTAAAACTTTGAAACACCAATATTCATGTAAGTTTGTCACTTCATAAGGGCCTGATTTTCAAAGTGCTACAAACATGAAATTCATGCCTTTCTGTACTATTTTATTTTGGGTAAATGAAAGTGTACAAAACCAAACCGTTGGCTTTCAGTGTTGAGGCCATTGACCATTTAGATCAGTCTCGGGAAGTTGAGTTAAAATGTCACATAGAGAATGGACACATGTTCCAGATGATTTACAGGAGATGATTAATTTATCACAGTGTAAGTTCCAGGCTGCTGCTGTTAATTCTTCATTTGGGTGCTTCTTGAGGAGATGGAAGCATTTAATTTTAAAACCTCGTTCTTTGGGCAGCTGCACCTGGTGGTATTCAGACTCTGTGACTTTTGACACGAAATGAAGACCAGTCTTAGTCCTTTTTTCAGGACTTCATTGCGGATCTGTTGCAACACATGATGCAGTTGCTACTTCAGCTGGTTTAAGGATTATGGTGGAAGTCCATCTTACTGCTCAGAGTAAAATTAATAGTGTAAAGATTTTGTCAGGTAGGCTTTAGATCTGTTTTGTGGCAGTTGTTGAGATGCAGATTAAATGATTAAGTAACAGTAGTCTTCCAATGAGTAGTTTCTGTGCACTTTGTCAGCAGCAAGGCTGGTTTCCCTCCTTCATTTAGCAGCTTGCATTAGCCTAGTCTGTTTTAATTTTACTTCCTTTCTTGACAGAATACCTACAGAAGTTTCTCATGCAGTTTTCTTTCTTTCTCCAGTGAAAATAGCTTTGTTAATTGGTTAACATCACCATTAGGGTTCTCTTTGCTTCTGGTCAGTTCTTTTCAGTGTGTGTGAAAATATTGGCTTCAGTGTTCACCATAGCATGGAAATGTTTTTTCAGAAAAACTAAAATATTTAGACAGCTGTTTCCTTTATTCAGTACAGCACTAAAGAGGATATTTTTAATACCCTGACACTGTGTTCGTAAACTAACTCATTAATTCATTTGGCTTGTTGTTTTACCTTCTCAGTGCTAAGACAGTTGGTTTATGATTGTTTGCTCTCTTATTGCTCCGCAGTGCTTTCTGCTATCGCTGTACGAGGTGCAGCAGGTACTTCATCAAGGGATTTGGCATGTGTAAGATCAAAAGGTATTGAAGATAGGACTTGACTTCCCTGAAAACCTACAGTAATAATTTTCAGTGTTGTAAATTCAGGCTTCCTGAATATTTTACATATATATCTGAAATAGGCTTATTGCACTCAAGTGTATTCTCTTTTCAGCCTAGGCAGAGCTCAGCATGGGCTTCCGCACACCAGCACTTCTGAAAATACCCCCCAAAACACACCAAATGCCTTCCATGCCAAGTGAAAGGCATTTGTTATTTCTCATCTGATCGGATTTTATGTGCTGATGGTACCTGCTACTTTTGCAGGATGTAAATGCTACTTGACTATGCTACTTTAATATACTGATTTAAAACGAATACTTCCTTCAGACATGCTTTGTGTTTCCCTGTGGCACGTCTTTGCACATCCTAGAGTCAGGCAAATCTGAGGCACCTCCTGGTAGAGGTTTGCTGAACTCCTTTGCGAGCGGCATTTACTGTCAGTCCTTCTTTGGACATGATGTACTTAATGACAATGTGTAGTCACCAAAGTAGTTACATGGAAAGGTTTTTTTACTTGTAGTTCTGTGTAGGCTAAATAACTGTCTGCAGCATATATTCTAGGCTTTCTGAATTACTAAAACATCATATTTTGAGAGAAATTTCCACATGTTTCCAATTCTGTAGAGCTTTCAGAGTATTCTTTATGGCATGCAGAGCTAACATTTGAAAAGCATGCAATGCTGGGAAATCAGTAGAGCACTCCCCAAAATGAGACATTCCCAGTCTACAGCTATCTGTGTTGCGAGGTTGTGAATCATGGAGTGATGTTACTCTGTGTGCAATATCTGTATTTGCCAGAGATTCGTATGGCACATTTATGTGAATATAGCCTTGTATACGTTCATATTCTTTTCCACCTCTTGGATAATTTTAGGAACAGTGGTAAATTTGGATACTAGGCTTTGTAGAGTTACTGCATGGCAAAGGTCATCTCCCAGTGGTTCTCTCCTTTTTTGTAAGAATCTTAACTATTGATGTCCGAAGATGAAGAAACAGTATCTTTTAAAATATTTTTTTAAAGCCTTCCTAATTTCTTGTTTTCCTCAGAGTTCTTTAACTATCCTTGTTTTCTCCAGATAACTATTTATAGCCAGTGTCTCTGTTACTGGGAGGACTCAGCTGGCAGGGCTTGGGGGGGATTCTTGGAGGTGATGTCATCTCATCTGCACAGCAGTCTCCTGCTGGCATGGCAAGGAGGGAAAAACCCTTTACTACAGATGAGATAAGAGAGCTTGCAAAATGCCTTTTATAGAGAATACATGCAAAGATCTTACCTTAGTCCTACTGCCTGAAGAAATATGTCTCAAAACTCTTGTTGCAGGCTGCTTCTTGAATTTTTAAACTGTCCACCCACTCTTTTTTTGTCCTGAAGACTCCTTTGTATTTCTTTTCAAGTGGAACTTACTTAAAAGCTTTTTGAGTCAAACAGAGGAGAGAAGATATTTTAATTTCCTTCTCTTCCAAGTGGTGGAACATGAATTGGATGGAACTTGAGAAGCTTAGTTCTGACAATATAAGTGCGTTCAGTGGCAGGTAGGGCTAAAGAGGATACGTGTTTTATTGCCTTTTTGTCCTCTTGGATACTCGGCATCCTTTCTCTTACATATTCAATGATTAGATAGTGTAATCAGAAGTGAAAGTACATGAGGCACATATGTAGCTTACTTGCCACCTGTATTTTTTATATGAGGAAGAAAAAGGCTTTCTGTGGAAAAAAGGGAAAATCAACATTTTCTTCTATTCGTGGTATGCAGTAAAATATTTTTTGACAAGAGGTACCTATGGACTTCATCTGGGGAAGTCCAAGTACCTGAGGATAGAGAATAAACCTTCTCGTTCCATCTTGCAGGTAAGGATTTGGAGTGGACATGGGCTTAAAAAAAAAAAAGTTTGCCTTTGCTGAAGCCCTGAGCCCAAGTGACAGCTGAGCAGTGAGACAGTCACCACATAGCAAACGCTTGGGCTCCCCAGAATGGTTTTTGATTCACAGCATGGCAGGGCTGGAGCAGCAGCTGATGAGCTGTTGAAACTTGAGCAACTATATCCCCACTCCACTTGCCTGTGTGCCAGAACATTTGAACTCCAGCCCACCTTCCCCTTCGTTGTCCCCCCGTGGTCCAGCAAACTCGAGTTTAAGGTAGTACTTGTTCTAGAGATTTTAGTTGTGATGAGTCAGATTACAGATAAAGCTGTAGCCAAAATGCAGAGGAAACAAGTCCTCCTTAGAAATCATATGGCTGCAGTGACCTGTACATTTTTGAATGTGCATTTTTGAATGTTTATGTGAGAAGAAAGTAGCTTGGCAGAGGTGTTTTTTAAAAACGAACAGCTCATTGATAGGATTGCTGTTATGACACTGCTGCTGGCAGGAGCTGAAGAGTATAGATATGTATCAAATGGAGGTATTTAGGAAGCTATTTAAAATGGCAAGTATGACTCCTCGCTTCCCTCCCTGGTTTCGTTCCATTTTGAGGCATGAGGTGATAACACTTGCCTAGCCTAAAAAAATGTTCAGGATGTGTTTGCAAACTTGAAAATACTAGCTATGTTAGTTTTTTGTTTACTTTAAAATGACAGATTCTGGTATCTTGATTCTTGTGCAAGTCTCCAAAGCAGACAGCTAAAGGTGTGCAGGGGAAGAGGTGGTAGCCCTGCAGCTGGAGGGCTCCTCCTGCTCCTGTTTTTCCCTTAAAAAACCAAGGGGGGAAGAAAGCAGATTTCTTGGCTGAAAAATGTACTGGGGTTTGCTAGAGGCAAAAAGATTTCAGCCTCAGCTGTCGAAAAATGATCCCGAGATACTGCTCATAATGTGCTCTTCTGTGAGAGGCTTGAACCCTGTCGCAGGTGACAGCTGACCTACTTACTCCAGCCGGTCGGAGAGCAGTGGCCAGCCCTGGTGCCCATGAGGGATGGGGATATGTGGCCGCCCCCTCTGCCTCACAGGGACTCTGCCCCAGCAGCCTGCACTACAGGAAATCTTATGTCTCCTCTGGGTAATTAGTGGCAGTATTTAAACTAGCACACTGGCAACAGTTTGGCACTTTTGATAAAAGGCCGTACCCAAGGGAAGAGAGATAAAAGGGGCACGGTGTGCAAAATGCCTGTGTGGTGTAAGCTTGTGTAAAAGGAAGGTGTCTGGTGGCTGAGAGGTTGTAGAAGGAAGAAAAGTTTACTGTGCAGGTGATACTACTTAACACAGTGACTTGTATATCCTTTAAGATATATTAAATGTCAGAATAAAAAGTTCACTTAGCTTCATTCCATTTTAAACTCTTCAAAATAAGATTCGGTTGCTTCAGGTGAAGAATGTGTTCAGACTCACGTACTACCAGTCATGATTAACTGTCCTCTCTTACCTTGCTAATTACTCCAAAGAACATACTAATTCTCATCAAATGTTACCAGAGTGATAGGTCTCCACTATCTTAATTTGCTTGTTTTTGGAATTGCAGTAGGAGGGAGGGAGAAAGGACCAAGTACACACATCAGTGGGAGTATCATTATTGTTACTTGTATGCTGGTCGTTTAAATCAAATGAAACTGGAAATGTATTGCATGCCTTGCACTCTCTCTGGCAGCCATCCTGAGGAAGGAAAACAATTAGTTCCTCTTCATATCGCCGGGCTGTGAGTCTGTGCTTGAGGCTGAGTGCACATTGGGGTGCTTTCTTCGACTGGGGCCATTAGTCACACCGTGTAGCTCAGTCATTTTCTCTGTGAAGAACCGATGTTTTTATGAACCTTAAAATAAAGGGAATAATGGCTGTGCAATAGCTTAGAATTTTTTATTTAGACTTTTCTCCTGTTTCTGTGAGAAGAGGTAAAGAAGCAAAGAGAGAATAGACAAATGCAACTGCCAGAAGTGTATCTTTTACCAGTGTGAAGGCTAGCATTCCCTGGCTGGGGTTTGCAAATGTGTGGAAGCCAGCTAATATTGCTTTCATGTAATAAAACAAAGATCTCTCCCTGTGCATCTCTCTATTTATTTTTAAAATAGAACCCAATGTGTATATGCAAATACATCTGAAATCTTTGCTTTGTTGACAAATTTTCCCAGGGGCCTTTTATCCTTGATGGCAATTTTGTGGAGTCAGAATTTTGTGGGTTTGACCAACTTGAAAACAACATTAACATAAAGCAGAAGAGAAACATGTTTGTCAATCAGAAAAGGAAAAGGGCTGATTATTTTCTACACTCATTAAAGGCAGCTCTTCACGATAGTTGCTGGAGTAAATGAAGACGTGTCATGTAAAGCAGTTCATGTTGGTGTCCGGATGCAAGATGCTTCTCTGGACTCATCTGAATTCAGTCCTGGTACTGCATATGAATTTCTGGCTGTTGAAAGGGTAGATTCCAAGTTGGAGGATATTACATAGGAGGATTTAAATTTCCCAGTTATTAAAGTAATGGTGTGGGGATTTTTTGTTTGCTTTTTTTAGCATGATGTTGAAGATTGAATTATGATGGGGAAACCAAAATAAAACAGATAGTAATGGTCAGTTTACCTGAGAATTAAGGCTGCTTTTTCATTGCAGTATCAATTTTGATATAAGAGTTTATATTTTGCTTTTACTTTAAAATTAACTTCTGCCTGTTGTATCAGGACTTAAGGATTGTATTTTGTGGATGAGAAGTACATCCCAGGCAGCAGCTCAGATGTGATGCTTGTTTGGTAGTACTGCTTTCTTTATTTTGACTGACTTTCCTATTTGGCTGCCAGTCTCTGACAACATGGGAACGAACTGAGGAATGTTCACACTGTGGGTTACCTTACCAGGGAACCAGAGGACTGCCAGCATTAAGTGGTTTGGTCTCCTGAATGCTGAGATGCTCAAATGTCCAACAGGGTAGGACACAGTAGGCAATGCTGTGGTGGAATTTTCTTTCAAGCACCAGAAGGTGGCCAGCTACAGAGTAATTCTTGAGGATTAATTTGTTTGCAATGGATTTGCCATTTGCAATGCAATGGTCGGTGCTCTGTGGCTTCAAGCCTTCCTGGTGCCAGGAGCTGGTGGCATTGTGATAGATGTGACAGGACATACACTCCTGGATCAAGATCAGTTAAAGATGGTAAATCAGTGGTTGCATCTAGGTTTTTCTTCCCAGCATCTCTGACTTGTCTCAACCCCAAGAGCAAAATTCAAGAATAAAAAGTAATTGAGCCTGTGAGGTTTGAGGCAAAGAAAAAAGTCCTAACCAGTCCTGCCTCATTCAGTTACCCAGAAGCTGCAGTTTTCTTCCATGGAAGTTGAATGCCATCTGGTAATATCCAATATATATGTATTTGAGAGAGGCAGAGGGGGGAGATATCCTTTGGTGACTCACGCTGTCACATCCACATCATTCGCATCTCTAATATCCCTCTTCTGTATGGCTGCTGAGGTCTGTATCGCCCTGAATTCAGTGTTTGACCACTCCAAATTCCTTGTACACAGGAGAGCATAAGCTGTAAAATTGTTAAATCTTAACATCACTTTTCAACCTCCTTCCTCCCATCCCATTTCTTTAAAACTAGATGTTTTTTCAGTAGAGCTGTTTGTTATGATTACAAAATTGTATAATGTAGATGCAGATAGTTAATAGTACTAAGCAAGCTTTTAAATATTATTCCCAAGTGTCACTGCTATCCGCTATACTGAAACATAGTAGCTAACTTCTGACCCTTGGACATCTTCAGAGTTGGATTTTTTTTGTGTGTATGTGGGTCAAATAGTTTAGTCAAATAATAGCTGTATCTGAAGTCCTGTAGTCACTGTCAAGGCACTGGCTTCTAATGTTCCACATCCTGTAATATTGCATCCTGTATTATTACATCAACCTTGCAATTTGTGCTGGAAGGTGAAGAACTTACATGAAATTTCTGGTATTTATCAGCCCACACATTTTGGGCCATTGGTAGTAGTCGTCCCACCTTTCAATGAGTATCTTACTGTGGTTTTGAGCATCTTGCTAAGCATATACTAACCTGTAAAGAATATTATTCCAATAAAGAATAATAGAGTTAAGGATAGTATTCTAATTGCAACTAAGCTACCTCTATTTAAGAAGTTTGTTATTCTGTAATGAGGTTTGTTTTGGTTTTAGTATCTTGTCAGATTCAATAACTAGTAACTGACAGTGTCTTAAAGAGCAGAGCAATGCAATAAGTATTTTATCTCTAGGTGGGCAAAATTGGACTTTTGAGTGCAGACTAGGCAAAATTGGGAGCACCTCTAACACTGCCAGTGCATTGTGGCCCTTCTGAGGTCAGGTTTTGGGATCATTAGGACAGCAGCTTCACTGGCAGAAAAAACAACTACAAGGAAAGATGTTGGAGTTTTACTACTACTTTGTATTTGAGGATTTGCAGCTATAGCTCTGTACATCCGTAGTATTCAAGGAAAATATACTTTCTGGAATTACTGCAAAGGCCAGGTTTTATTTCCCTGAGGAGGGCGTTGTAGTGGGAAAGGGATGTCGGGCAGCAAAAACCCGCACAGCTGAGCTACCAGCAGTTAAAAATTGACAGAGGTGTGGGGAGAGAGAGGATATTGTTTACCTTGACATGGACATGAACATTGTCTAACAGTGCCACCCAGTGCTGTCTGCCATAACAGCACGGGAGAGCAAGGGACTCCGTGTGCCTTGTGAAGGGGCATGGGCTGGGGGAGCCCAGCCCCGTGGTCACGAAGTTTAGCTGGTGCTTAAGCTGTCTCCTATGAACTGCGTATTTTCAGTGAGGGATATAAAGCTACCTGCTGGCAAGATACACCTCTTCCCAGCTTGAGGGGGTGCCTTATGTAAATACACACATGTGGGATTAAGCTTTGTAGCTAGGTTTTGGGAGAGGTGATTTTTGGAGTGTACAAAATGCACTTAGTTTCATGTGCCTTGTGCATGTGCAGCAGTATTAAACTGGCAGTGCAGTCCTGTTTCTGTGAGTGTGGTAAGAGCTCAGTCTAGGTCTTTGACACGTTTGTCGTCCATGTGTACTAAGAACATAATCGTTTTGAGTCCAGACTCAGTGGCCTGATGTGGCAGTAATTGAGCATAACCCAGCTGTAGAATCAAATCACCACTGAGTATTTCTTACTGATCTGAACTATAGATCAGTATTTTGCAAACATGCTTATCTTTCATGTTTAAAAAAACCCCAAAGCACCAAGGTCATTTCTGAAGCGTTATGAGAAAGGAGACTGTTTAATACCAACTTTAACTGGCATCAGTCCTTCTCAGTCTTTTGTGGTGTCTTCCCAGGTACTATGCTGGAGAACAGCGAAATCTAGAAAGCTGGAGTTCAACTTGCAAATGCCGAGTCCAGGGTTGGAATTGGTCAGGATTGCAATTTTTAAGCTCTGAAAGCCACCGGGAGACATGCAGAGGTGACTGGGCTCTGCACAGGAAGGCACAGCGTTTGGAGCAGCGATTGCATTTTTCAGGAAGGTAGTACAGACAAATCCGGACTGTTTCACAAACAAAACACTTGTATTCAACACTGTAAAAGGAGATTACCTGATGTAAAAGATTAATGTGTATTTAAAAGAAAAAAACACCTAACTGTTGTGGCCTGAAACTAAGAAGGATGGGTTTTATTACTATTCTGCACCTCTTTAATTTCAAACCAGATATGATCAATGAAAGGCACTGCAAGGCTACAGAAAAATGAGCTGCCTTCTTTTATGGCTTATACTTTTTTAGTAGTATCTGTCTCTGAAGCATTTTGGAAAAAAATGGAAGAAAGCATTCTGAGTACTGGTGATATCACTGCCTACATTCTAGGATTTTTGCATACTTTATATAAAATTAATTTGTTATTGCTTTAAACTGTAAAAGGTTAATAAGCATTTTAACATCACAAGTAGGAGTTGAATGTTTGTGTATCATGCTTCCTAGAAATACTTTGAAGAAAAGAGGGATGAAGTGGATACTTCCCTTTCTTCAGAGGTCAGTGGTAAACCTGACAATAAGTATGCAAGCTAGCAGTGCTACTTCAGAAGAATGTGTTTTGGGAGAGAGGTGTGTGTTGATGATGATAAAACAAATACTCTTGAAAAAGGGAGTGATTTTTCTTTTGGTTTTTTTTTTCCTTTTTTTTTTCTTGGTGATAGAAAGTACTTTGAAAACTCAAAACTGCAGTCTGAAGGCAGTTACCTTTATGTAGATCAGGTTTTTCTGCACCCAAAAAATGTCAGCACTGACAGCGGATCTCTAAAAAGTGCTTCTTTAGAAGATAGGACTATATCCTCAATTTTGTTTTGTAAGCTATGCAGAGTGAAAATAAAAATTGCTTGTAGGTCTTTTTAAACTCCCACCTTCTGAATTTCTGGCTGATGGTCAAGACCTAAAGGGATGTCTTTTCTACTCTTGTCTTTGAAAATCTGCAGGTATAAGCTGAGTTTGACTTTTGTGCTGTCTAGTTGGATTTAGCCGAATTCATTGATAAGTAGAGTGCCACTCTACAATTTCATTATCCTGCCTTGGGACTGATGGGGTGGAGGCGCACATGTGCTTGAACTTCTCTTGTGTTCATAGGGAGTACTGGTACCACAGAGAAAGCTCCCCAGCCCAACAGGTTCAAGGTGCTGTCTGAACGTGAGGCTGCCTAATCTACTGAAGCGTCTGAGGAAACTGGTGCCGTTTGACTTCAGATAGCTGCTGTGGACCTTTGTATACTTCAATAAGCAGAATATGACAGTTTTCATTTAGTGCTCCTCTCTTGCCTGCAGTTGTTCTAGGGTGGAAGAGAAGGAAGAGTGTTAAAGCTCTGTGTTACTTGGAAATCCAGAGGGATAACTGGGAGTGGCTCTTCAGTTTGGGGCTTGGCTATCAAGTATTTCCTTTATGAAACAAAATGTTAAGCTAAGTAACTGCTAAATGTATTCTTGTCCATATAAGCCATTTTATTGGGAATGAAATTAAGTGGAGTAACTACTACTTTAGATTTAAAAACTTTCAGATTGATTATTCACTCTTAACTTGGGCAATATAACTTGATATAACTAGCAGTATTGCCGCTTCATTTCCCTGTTTGACCTCATTTTGATAGCAGCACTGTTTTTAACCCCTGTAAAGCTTAGCAGTGGTTCTGAGAATTGTGGTTTTTTATGCTTTTGCTTTTTTACTTAAAGTGTCATGACTTTTGTATTTTGATAATCAATTTTCTGAAAAAACCCTCTGCTGAGCCTTTCTGGCATGATGGGATCTCCTCTATACCATTACTGTTCTTGACTTAAACATTTATTTCTAATGACAGTTGTTGCTGAATCTTTGATGTATGGATGTTCTGTGGCATTTTGCATTAGTAAAGCCTGAAAAAACACGCCAAATAGGACATATTGGCAGTCCGCTCTTCCATGTCAGAATACATGGACCTCTTGCTTGCAAAGGAAGATGTATTAAGCCATGTATGTTCAGGGATGTGTTACAACTACTGTTCCTGTGTGACACTCAAGACCTAGTACTGGCTTCTCCATAGCAGGGCTGTTAATCTGTAGGCTTTCTGTAGTCCAGTATTAATGTCTATATGTGTGCAAACATGAGTGCTTTTCTGTGGTAAAGGCAGTTGTTACTCTGTTTCAGTTTTTAAAGAATTGTGCACGATGGTGTAATAAATATTTCCCCAGCTCACACAAACGATGGCTTTTTCTGCTGGGAGAAAAAAGGTACAAGTGATCTCTTAGTAATGCATTTTTCAGAATAGTTTTTCACAGGGTAAGACATAAAGACTTAGCCTCACTATCTGAATTCTGGTGCTTAGCTTTATTTTGTCACTTGTTCTAATATGTTCCATAACTGAAGTCAACCAAATTTTTTTCCCCTTGGTTTCTTAACGTCAGATTTGCAGTAATGTGCTGTGCGTGTACTGGGACACGAGTGTGTGTAGGTGTTTTGGTCTGTATTAGTTCTTTACTGAGATAATTGTTAGCACTATTTAAGTATTTGCTTTCCTAGCTTAGATTTGCTTGTTCCTGTTGGGTTTGAAAGAAGTTGTCTGGTACCATCTGTTAGTTTTGCACTGCTGTATAGCTTGACCCTTGTAATCCTTGTCAGATGTAGTGCAGTGCTGCCTTTGTGGGAAATCATTTCACAAGGGAAGGTTCTTCTCCTCCTTATCCACTTCATAATAAACCTGCATGATTTCACTATTTGGTGGGGTTTCATTATTATTCTATGTCTTGCAAAGGTTTTTCTAATGGAAGAGGCTTGATCAGTGTATAGGCTCCAAAACTACATCTGCTTACTGTTTGCAGGCCATCATACTGGTCTATCTTTTCTTTTGGTTCACAGGACTGTTCAAGATATGAGAATATATAGGAAACTTGTCCAGTTTGTTCTGCAGAAGTATGGTTTGTTTGCCTTAAATTGGTAAACTGTTAACCTTTTAACCCTCAAGCCAAAACATGGAAAAAAATTTATTAAAAATCTGTGTGCAGTCTTCCTACTGCAAAGTGAAGGAAGAAAAAGGCACTAAAGGAATATGAGTTGTGTAAACGCAAAAATTCTCAATTTTGAGCAATTTGTTTTCTGTATTGCCATCTTGTTAAGAGACTGATCTCTGTTTTATTGAAAGGTCCATCAAAATTTCAGTTCAGAATTTGGACTCTCAGAATTTTGTGGTGCAGATTCAAATGTATGCTGCCATTTAAAAACTCAGTTACACTTTAGACTTAATTCTGATGTTTGTGATGATGATACTAGAGTAGCTAAAAAAACCGCAGTAGAAAAGTCCAGCAAAAGAAATAAATCTTAAGACACCTGCATTTTCAAGTAGAATGTGTTTGGGAATTTAAAATGCTTATACATGGGACAAAACCACTGACGTTGTCTTTAAATACTTGATACTGCTCTTCTCTAAAACAAAGTTGTTCAGTGTGCTTCAAACTATTTAATGCATCTTAGTGATAAAAAAGGAAGGTTGTAACCAAAGAAAGCAAAAAACTAACCCCCCCAACCCTAAACTATCCGCTTTCTCAGAAACATGGCTGTATGTTTGTCTGTCCAATTGAGAGCTTTTTATCCTTTCCAGTTAAATAGTAGAATATTGGATTTGTTTTTCATTATTTATATTTTTAATCTCACATTTTTCTTTTTTCTTCAGTATGTTTTAAATTATCACATTTCATTCAGTAATTGAGCTGGGAATTAGCAAGACTCGCAGTTAGTTGTGCTTTTCTAAGCACATGTGTAAGTCTCTGACTAGTACTTAGTTCCTTTACCATTAGTTTGTTTTGAAGAAATCGGGTTGAGTAAAATGGTACAGTAATTTTTCTTGCTGAACTGCTTTTCAGAAATGTGTTGACCTGTATGTTAGTTAATCAAATTGTTGGGCAAATTGACTGAAATTGGTTTTTCATTAACAATAATAATAATTTAGAAAGCCTTGTGCATCAATCATTTGATGTCTTACTGGCATTTGAAATGTATGTATGAAACTGTCTATATGCAGTTTCATATAGGCCTGAAGACTATCCCACATATGGATGTCAACCAAGGTCATGTTTACACCTTTGGGATCACCAAAGTGATGTGTAAATGTAATAAAAATATGTATCAGTGAAAGAAGGGAGAAGTTCCAAAATGTAGACTTAAATACAAGTTGGAGGCAGTCTAGTTTTATAGATAAGTATCTGTACAAAAATGTTGGTGTTAAGATGATAAACCCTCCCTGCATCTGCATGTTAAATTGCAGAAATAACCTGTGTGATAAAAGTAGTAATAATTGTCTTCCTTTTAAGCCAAATGAGTTTTGTGAAGTGGAAGTGTGTAATATATAGCGGGGTTACATAATGGAAACAGTTGCAATAGCATCTCTGACAGAAAAAAAATTACAATTATTAGAAAAATTATTCTGGCTTTTTGAGCCAGAAAAGACTTAGTGGCTCAAAAAGCAAGAGCCTCGTTCTACAAAATGTTTTTGTTTTTTTTTACGGGAAGCACTGTAAGGTAAGTGATATGAGAAGGTACACAGGGCATAATGTTATCTAAATCACATTGTAAAATTATTCATACTTTTATCCATGCTTTTATACCTAATTTTTCAGTGAAACTGTATGTGAACAGTTTTCAGCATTATATTTAATGGAGAAGTTACTGTGCAATAATACTTTTCTATGTATTTATCTGGAGTAACTTTTGGATAAAAATACAAAAATAAAGCCTATTGTGTATGTATGTTATAAATTATTAAATCATATATATGAAATATATATCGAATACATAAAATATAAGGATACTTTTTATATAGCAACCACTGAGTGATGCCGATACAGTGACCACTGAGTAAGAGCTGCCTGTGCAGGGCAGTATTGCTGAAACCCAGAACATAATGGTGAATGTTGATCTCCATAGAAAATCTTGCCTCAAAGTCAGGAGCTGATGTCCTCTCCCTGCTGTAAGAGTGCTCCCTTATCGCTGTTAGGGCTCTTCCCTGTGTGTTCTCCATACGTAAATACTTGGTTGACAATGAACTAGCAGTTGCTTGCCCTTTGGGAAGCTGTGTGTGTGGACTCTCTGGTTTGATGGCAAAAGCAGAGCACAGTACGCATGGCACCACTGCCAAAATTAGCAAAGCAGTAATGCCAAATGACTGGGAATCTGGAGGTATTATTTTATAATTGCAAAAGGAGGAGTTACAGGACTGGGAAGGACCTCTCCAGGAACACTTGATCCACTCATCTGCCATGTACAGTGCTCTTGCAGCTCTCTCCAGAAATGTTTCTAACACCATTTCTCTCTCTACCTGATTCACAGACTGCAAGACCTTTTCAGTGTTCGTGTCTGGCAAGCTTCTTATTTATGACCCAATTTTTACCCACTTGTTCTCTGGTCAGCACTGCTCCCTGGTTCCTCTTCAGCCCATCTTTCCCCTTTACTGCTCTGATGTCCCTACAACAGGCAGCCATGTCCCACCCTTTGCCCTGCTTTCATTTTGCATAACAGGAGGCAAACTCTTTTAGCGCCTAATAAAAACAGAACCAGGGTTGCTGTGATCATCCCGCTCTGCGCCTGTTAGGGTATGAATTTATTTATTGATTGCAGGTGGCCAGAGCCCTGTATGGTGCTCCCAGGGATTGCTCACCAGAGCCTTCCCAATTACTGTGTCTTGAACGTGCCTCATATGTTCCAGGGTTGTACATATTAAATAATTTGTGCTGTTTACTGCATTTATTTCCTCTCTCTCAAATGTATTTAGAAACAGAAAGGCTGAATCTATGTGGCTTATTAAAGCAAGGAGTAACCTCATGGTGAGGGTCTGGAACCAGGGCACGTTTTGAAGTTACAAAGCTTAGGATATAGAAATATAAAATTTGGACTAATGAAATGAAAAACGTTAGTGGAGTCTTTCAGTAAAAAAGCAGAAGACCCTTAAATCTCTGCTGTCAAATAGATGCCAGTGACAAGAATAGTTATTGTTTTTATATTTTTCAAGTTGGATTGTGCAAAACATCCTAAACAGAAGCAAAATCCTACCCTGTCAGGAGAATCCACCAGGTGATGCATTCAGCATTTCCTTTTTTAACTTCAATATTGTTATAATATACCACTGATATTCACTTCAGAAAATCATGTACAGAGGCAGCCTGAAATAAATAGACTGCTGTGGAAACACAGCCTAAAAATGGTCTTGGATGTGATACACCAAGTCTTTAAGTGCAGTAACCAACAAGAGGGGAATCATCAGCTGCGTCTCTGCATATCAAAACCAGCCGTGTTGTAGTTTTGGTGTTCAGAATATAGTACTGGAGACCTTGGGTACTTGCCTTTGATCCTGTGGGAATATACACATCACTTTTTTTTTTCTGGTCAAGTGTTTGTTTCCCCCTCCTTTCTTGGGGGGTGGGGACCATATTTGCAAAGAAAACAAAGCTTTCTCTTTTTGATACTTGCTGTTGTCATGAGAGAATAAAGCTGCTGTTTGGCTCTGGACACACTACTCTTAGCTTTTGATCTCTTTTGCCATCTGCAAAATTACAATAATACTGATCTCAGAGTTGCTGGGTGAGTTAGTTACTGTTGTATGAAGCACTTTGAACTTTTGGATAAAATCAATGTTATTGGACCCATGTTTTTATTTTTCTTAGCAATAATCTCAGTCTTTCTGCAGTTAGGTCACGCTGGTACTAAGCCTCTTCAGTAGTGCTGGCAGTGTTCACAGGTGCATCTGGACTGCTTCTGGGAAAAGGGGCCTGACTGACTTCATCTCATTGATGGAGTACAAAATCAACTTGCAAACAAAACTTTTGAAGGGTTTAAATAAAGGTATTCCTCAAAAATGTAGTATGTAGAAGTGTTTTAGTCATCTTATTAAAGGTGCTTACTAGCTCTTTAGATTATTTTGTGCTTAATTATAGAAATATATGTAATACATCTTTCTACAGGCTGGTATTTTTCTGTCAAGATACTAATAAAATTCAAAATAATTCTTATCTGCTGAATGCCTAGCCTAGCAAAGACTACATAGAGTCTAGAGGTAACATTTCTATAATTGCTGTCGCTGTGGATGTGATGCATTAACTCTTACAACAAACAAGATTTTTTTTCCCCCCATTTATCTCAAACTCCATGGGATCTGTACAGTAATGCTAGCAATAAACATTGTTTACAAAAATCTTTTGAACATGCCATGAACTCTTAGAGGTGAGGGGGAGAAATTTAAGAGCAAGGCAAATGTTAGCGAAGTTAACGCCCAAAGTTACATGGGTAGGAATTAGATAGGGATTCCTATCATGGGAATATGCTGAACCCCCTTGATCCTGAAACTTGGGGTGCTGGCACTGGATTGCTCATGGATTTTCAAAGCTGCTTGCGTAAGGATGGGGCTATACATGCCTGCTTCAAACTACATGATTGGAAATGACAGTCTCAAACCTTGTAAGACTCTCATGCTGGTTGTGTGGACTGTGTGTGTGTTGGGAGCTGCAACGTGGTTCAAAGGGCTGAATAATTCTCTGGGGTGAAAAGGTAAAATGCAGCAGTATCTTCCTACTCCATTTCTGAAGAAACACTTTGGATATACGAACTAGAAAATGACCTAATGTTTTTTGTTCACCTAAGTTATCACACACCTTTGTGATTTCAACACAGAATTTACAGTGGCAGGATTTCTATTTCATAAATGGTGACAAATCTCCTTTTAATTAATCTAGATATTTTCCTCTGAGGGCTAGTAAGTAATTTCTAGTTAGTCTAGTAGAAAGCTTGATTGGCAGTTCTGTTCTATTTGTTTGCAGAATATTGTGCCTACAATGAGTAGTTAATGCAGACTTCTCTGGTGTAGCAAAGGACTGAAGATTGTATTGCATGTGTAAGTTCAGTTCAGTTTTGCAGTTAGGAGCTGTAAGCCCACAGTTTGCTCTGTAGTTGTCTACTTTCAACAGGTAATACCCTTCATCTGGGGAATAATTTTAAAGAAATCAGAGATTCTTGTAGCTTCTTGCAGATTTTTGTCATCAGTGAGTCATTCTGGTGGTGTGGTTCGTCCACACTATAGGAACAGTAGGAATCTTGGTTTTGGCCTAAACCTGCAATGAGATGTGTCAAAACAACTTCCGTTCTTCTCGCCTTTGCCCCAGAAACATTAAGCTCAACATCTAATATGAACCAGGCAGAATTTTCAGTTGGTACTTGTGGCAGAAAGTGCAATTTTAGAAACGCTAAAGTATTTCTGGATTAATTTTATTTTTATGTGATGGTTTATCTCTTACAGAGAGATGTTATTTCAAAAGTGGAGGAGAACTTAATATTGGCATTTAGAAAGAAATTAAATATTTTTACATAAAATTTCCATTGGTTAAAGTTTTCTTAGTCTAAACAAAATATTATTTAACTCAAATCAAGCTCCATAAATTCTTAGTTTGCCTTGTTTCCTATGTAACACTCTCATAGAAGTTAAGCTTCAATGAAGTGCTGGTGTGCCAGAACTTGTTTGCTGCCATGATGCTCTCACAGCCAGTTCTGAAAATTTTTACTGCTGGAAAAATAAGCAGGAGAAAGCAAGAAGACCGATACTTGATGGCATTTAATTAAAAAACAATAATAAAAAATGTTGTCAATCCACTGAAGTAATCCATTTCTAGTATAATTATTCTTCAGTAATTCTCTTTCAACCCATCACCAGCTTTTCTTTGATGGGGGGAGGACAGAGTTTGCCTTGTTTCAGCTCATAGTCCTTTCCTGCTCTCTCCCCACAGCATCCTCCGAGCTGACTCCCCATCCTCAAATAACTTCTATACCCGTGCATCCCACTGGCTTGCAGTCATGATGTTTTTATCAATTGCTCTCCAGATGGCCAAGGAGCCCTGAGCAGCAGTCATGGGCAGCTGGCAACTGGCATCTCAGGGAGCTCATCTCCACTGGTGTTGCTCTAACTGGCAGCTGGCCACAGTGAGCTGCTGTGCAGCAGCTTCGGGCAGCTTTGGTACGGTGCAGCAGTGGTCTTGGGTAGAAGAGGAAGTAGAGTGGGGCTTTCAGACCCATTATGAAAGAGTGAACTCTGGTTACTGCTCTTCAGAGTTGAGCAGAAACCTTTGCTTCATACACCTTACTTAGCATCTTGGGAGGACTTGTCGCACCAATTCCAGTTTTGCATCTTTGTGTTGCTTCTTCCCAGCCCTGTCAGAAGAGATGCAGTAACTGGGGAAGGCAAGTGAAGTAAGGCTGCAAAGGAGAGGGTCTGGGAGCCCAGAGGAGGGAGCTCGGTATTTTAACATGGGCTGGTTCTTGCAGCAGTGGCATAGGAGATGTAGACAGGAAGACAGGGAGGTAGTCGTCTATCAAGGTGCAAAAGGATTTTCAGGATCATCTCATTCTTCATTCACCCTTAATTAAATACTGCTTGCTTAAATACATATGTGATAGAAGGTGAAACTTGTTGCAAGCTGACTAAAAATTCTTTGTCTAGCTAGAATCTGTCTATAATCCCTTCTACATGAGTTTTTCAGTTATAATTTCTGTTTCTCACAGTGATAGAGGTGTTGCCCTTTTTCCCCGAATAGGGCTTTGGGTAGCCTGTTGCAGTTGTGGCATTCTAATAAAACTGATGTGACTTTTATATACTTAGGTTAATTAAAATAAATGTACAGGTATATTATGTGTGCAAGTTGTGTTACTCTTACGATGTTGCAGATTTATGATTGTATTGGAGTGAGTGGGAACAAGCTACCGAAGTTATTTATTTACGGGCATAACAGGAAAGAAGATGGCTGTTTCCTTCAAATGTATCAGTCCCTGTCTTTAATCTTTAACTCTCTGAATTTTACTAGATCTGCAAATAGCAGGTGGCTAAGTGTTGCCAAATTGCTGCTCATCATCTGCTTCTCACATACATAATTTGTAAGAACATAAATATAAAGAAAATATATCAAGAGTCCTCGGTACAGTATTCCCTGAGAGCTGGGGGTTGTATTCATTTTTCTTTTGGCAATTAAGTTTTACCGTGAGCAAGAGATTAAATAAAATATTCCCAGAAAAGAACACTTTAATGATCAATTTTTGAGAACATGTGCAGCTGTTCCAAAACTTTGTGTTGTACTATACCAAATTAATAATTTATCATAGAATCACTCTGGTTGGAAAAGGCCTTCAAGATCATCAACCCAGGAATGCCAAGTCCACCACTCAACCATGTCCCTAAGGGCCACATTCAAATGTTTTTGAACACCTCCAGGGATGGTGACTCTGACACTTTCCTGGGCAGCCTGTGTCAGTGCCTGACCGCCCTTTCATAAAAAAATTTTTCCTAATATCCAGCCTGAACTTTCCCTCATGCAACTTGAGGCCATTTCCTCTTATCCTATCATTCATCACTTGGGAGAACACCCCCTTGCTTCAACTTCCTGTCAGATAGTTGTAGAGAGCAATGAGGTCTCCCCTGAGCCTCCTCTTCTCCAGACTGAACAACCACAGCTCCCTCAGCCACTCCTCATAAGACCTGTGCTCCAGGCCCTTCGCCAGCTTTGTTGCCCTTCTCTGTACACGCTCCAGCACCTCAATGTCTTCTTTGTAGTGAGGGGCCCAGAACTGAATGCTCTATTCCAGGTGCAGCCTCACCAGCACTGAATACAGGGGGACAATAATTTCCTTATTCCTGCTGGCCACACTATTCTTGATGCATGTCAGGATGCTGCTGTCCTTCTTAGCTACCTTTAACTATGTGATGTTTAAAGTATTTGATCCCATCTAGTATGACGTCCTTGTCTCTAAATTAGAGAGGCATGGACTTGGCAGATGGACCACACAGTGGATAAAGAATTGGTTGGATGGTCACACTCAAAGATTTGTGGTCAATGACTCAACATCCAAGTGGANCCTCAGCAAGTTTGCTGATGACACCAAGCTGGGTGGTGCAGTCGACATGCTGGAGGGAAGGGATGCCATCCAGAGGGACCTTGACAGGTTTGAGAGGTGGACCCATGCAAAATGCATGAAGTTTTTAACAAGGCCAAGTGCAAGGTCCTGCACAAGGGTCAGGGCAATCCCAAGCACAAATACGGGCTGGATGAAGAATGGGTTGAGAACAGCTCTGAGGATGACTTGGGGCTGTTGACTGATGAAAAGATCAACATGAGCCAGCAGTGTGTGCTTGTAGCTCAAAAAGCCGGTGGTATCCTGGGCTGTATCAAAAGAAGTGTAACCAGCAGATCAGGGGAGGTGATTCTCCCCCTCTACTCTGCTCTTGTGAGACGTCACTTGGAGTACTGTGTCCAGTTCTGTAGTCCCCAACATAAGAAGGCATTGGAGCTGTTGGAGTAAGTCCAGAGGAGGGCCATGAAGATGTTCAGGGATCTGGAGCAGATCTCCTATGGAGAGAGGCTGAGAGAGTTTTGGTTGTTCGGCCTGGAGAAGAGAAGGCTCCATGCAGAACTCATAGCGGTCTTCCAGTCCCCAAAGAGGGCTTACAGGAAAGCTGGAGAGGGACTTTTCACAAGGGTGTGTGGTGGCAGGACAAAGAGGAATGGGTTCAAACTGAAAAAGTATAGATTTAGACTGGATATTAGGAAAAAATTCTTTCCTGTGAGGGTGGTGAGACACTGGCACAGGTTGCCCAGAGAAGCTGTTGATGCCCCCTGCTAGGAAGTGTTCAAGGCCAGGTTAGATGGGACTTTGAGCAACCTGGTCGAGTGGAAGGTGTCCCTGCCCATGGCAGGGGGGTTTGAACTGAATGAGCTTGAAGGTCCTTTCCAACCCAGACCATTGTATGATTAAATGCAAGAGCCTTTTCTGGGGCTTGGGAGAGTAGGGTGACTCCAAGTGGTAGAAATACACAAAATTTTTCCTGTCAGCTCTGAGGAGAGATGGAATTGTAGATTGTTGTCTTGACAGCTCTCCTTGATTACTGAATATCTGTTACTGCCTTATAGATACAAATTTAAAAGTAAAATTCAAATATTGAGAGAACTTGCTGCTTGGCCAGTCACTCAGCTCCTGATTTAAAGGTATTTCATATGCAAGACTGGTTTTGCATTTTTTTCAAGGCATTAATCTGTAGATGGTACAATCCTCAAGTTTAATGTTCTACATCCTGTAATTCAAATAGGATTGCAGCTGGGGGTTACATCAGCAGGTCTTTTTAAGGTAGTGATTTAAAGCTTAACTGTGTGGGCTTGACCGTATTTCTTACACTGGTGGCCTTACCCTTCTCTTACTTAGGGGTCATTTAGAGTCTCGCAACTGGGAGATGTGTATCTGAAAAGTTGTAAGGTGGGGGTAGAAATGGCTTCTGTTCTTTAAGAATTTATTTGCTTGTAGAAACCTTTTGTACCAAAAGAATCGCGGAGCCTTACAGCACTCCGACAGTTCAACAAGTACACAACTAAGCAAAATATGTCCATAGAAGCAACAGAATTTTGGGAAAGAGGGGAGAGAAAGCGAGTAGGGTGTTTTAGCCATTATCTCTTTGGTAATATTTTATTAATTTTTTTTATGACTTCTTAACTTTTCAATTCCATTATAATTAAGTTTGCATTTAGAGTGTACCAGTTACCTCTAACTGACATTTGTCATACTGTCAGGGTTTTATACTTATTTTTGCTGTCTAGAATAGATGCGGAAAACTGTATCTTGAGTATATGGTTTGAAAATGAAGGCATTAAATTTGCGTTCTTCACAGATCAGTCTGTCATGTCATGTTAAAAATCTGTTTCTAAAAGAGCTAGTCACTCTGAGCAATATTCTGATGTGCTTGTAGTCGGGGGAAGAAGGGATTCCTGAAAGGGAAAAGTAAAATATGTTTTGCTGAGTGTGGTTCAGGAGGTTGGCTGACTTGAATCAGATTAAACCTCAGAGCTCAGATGGTGTCAGTTGTGTTGGTGGGAGGCTGGTGGAAGTTGACAGTTTCTCCTGCTGCAGGTATTATGCATGTGGGTAGTGTGGTTGTCATCTTCTTCAAAAGAAATTCACATAAAAAGCTGTAGATAGGAGAAAAAACGTCTCGTTTCTGTTTACTGCCATGTAAGCATTCAAACCAAATAGATGGACAGCCCAGCTTTTACATTTAGATGCTTAAATGTACTCCTGTCACACTGTATTTGACCAGAGGATGGACTAACTGGTGGGCTTCTTGTTTTGGTTTGTTATACTCTGCTAACTCAAATCTTTTAACTGACTAAATTACTGAAACTGTGTAATGGTTGCAACTAGAGGCCTTAGCTGAAAAGGAAAGGCCTTTTATGAGGTATATATAGAGACATAGGGCTGGATTCATCTTGCCCCGTGTCTCCACCTCAGCTAATTGATTGCCTTCATCTCCTTTTCTAGGCAGTGGAGAACAACGTGCATGTTGGGCACAAATCAAGTCTGTTTAAGATTCATACTCTAAAATGAGCTCCATCGTGCTGTCAAAATGCTGGTAAAGTGAGTCTAAAGATGCTAGGTTACATCTGTAGGTAATCATATGTTAGGGATGAGCTTTGCCCAGATGGTCTTGAAGTCTCAGCTTCAGGAGCACGTACTACTTTAGGACAGTGTCTCAGCATTTGGTATGTCGATGGAAAATTCAAGGGGACTTGAAAAGGTGTTTAGTTAGTTCTGTCTGAGGTGGTCACTGAGGTGGTTTAGTGATCTGGTTTCTGGTTTGCCTGGTTCTCAGATGAAATGCAGAGTAGGCAAGCAAAGAGTAAGGGAAAGTGGTGAAATTTGCTTGCATTCGTGGAGCAGGTTCATGATAGAGCCAGAAATGTTTAGGGCATATGAGAGCCAGTCCTCTGGACTTAAACTAACTTTTAGGTTCATCTAACAAAGCATAAAGAAATAAGTTGGTCTGGTTTTGATGTTAAGTATATATATATGTTAAGTGTGCACAAGTAGCCAAGAGGGCAAATGGCATCCTGGCGTGCATCAAGAATAGTGTGGCCAGCAAAACTAGGGAAGTGATTGTCCCCCTGTATTCAGCACTGGTGAGGCTGCACCTGGAATAGAGCATTCAGTTCTGGGCCCTTCACTACAAAGAAGACATTGAGGTGCTGGAGCAGGTCCAGAGAAGGGCAACAAAGCTGGCGAAGGGCCTGGAGCACGGGTCTTATGAGGAGTGGCTGAGGGAGCTGTGGTTGTTCAGTCTGGAGAAGACGAGGCTCAGGGGAGACCTTACTCTCTACAACTACCTGAGAGGAGGTTGGAGCAAGGGAGTGTTTGTCTCTTCTCCCAAGTGATGAGTGATAGGATGAGGGGAAATGACCTCAAGTTGCACCAGGGGAAGTTCAGACTGGACATGGTTTAGTGGTGAAATTGGCAGTCCTGGCTTGGTGGTTGGACTTGATGATCTTGAAGATCTTTTCCAACTGAAGTGATTCTGTGATTCTATATTAGGTCATCTCTGGAAGTCTAAATACGACCTGACTATTTTTTTATAACGGTCAGGCAGAGATAGAGTTCTTTTTTCATCCTGGTTGTAGTATACTGAATGTAAAGAGGCCTTCAGTAAAATAAGGTAAAAGTCCAACATGTTGAGAGAAAACCCTGACTGCATCCTCCTAGTCCTCTTTTCTAAGTAAAAGAACTCAGACCAAAACACACCTTCCTCTGTTTTGTATTTTACTTGGAAATGAACATATCTGACATCTGAGTCTCAGATGCTGTCTCCCGAGTGCTGTGAAAAGATGGTTATGCTTCTTACGCTAATCTGTAGATTAGATGCGTAATGTCCTATGTTTTGTTTCCCCAACAGACAACTTTTACAAGTGTTAAACGTAAAACAAAACTGGAAACCCACTTTTGCAAGAAAATTATGGGGACAGCAACAAGACAAATGGATTTCCAGTGATGAAAGCATGTTGAATCCAGTGTGCAACTGTAATATTTTAAAACCTGACTTTTAATTTCTACTTTGTAAATCCCTGTCCTTAATGGGGGATAACAAGAGATTTAAGATCTAGGAAGTCGTTTTAGTTGCATATTCAGGCGTAGTTGAGGTTTGGGATAAAACCTGGTTTTCTCTTAGCCTGCCGTTTATTCTAGTCCCAGAAAAACTGACAAGGAAAAAGAAAGGTGAGAAAAAAAATGCCTGGAATTGACACTATGTAGATTAAATATGTGGTTTGTGCTGTTGTGATTTGTTACTTGATCTGAAGCTAATTTTGAATGATAATGTGTAGCAGTAGTTTCTGACAGAAGTGGGTTTTCACACGGGAGTGTTACAGAAGTACACAGGAGGGGAAGAGACCTCCTGATAAACTCAAGTCTTAATGTTTGGGCGCAGGAGGTAACAGACAGCTCTGTCTGCACAGCAGAATCATGTGAAGAGCCAGCGACTATCCACTTCTTTTCTCTTTATTCCTTACCTTCAATCTGCCATGAGTGTCTTTGACTCCAGTATAGTCTTATAGTGGCAGGAGAGAGGTGGGCAGTAGTTCATTGCTACTCCTGTTACCTTTGAAGTTTGCCGTTGTGTGTTTGTAACCTTACTGGGTTGCGCACAATGGCTTTATCTTGGCAACTGCTTTTTTTCTGTAAAGCAGATAAAAAGCTGTATAGTCCTCATGGTTGGCACTTGTATGAGATTTTAAAAGTAGATGTGAAGTTGCTGCCTGAGCAAGCACTGCCATCGCATGACGTTCCCCCCCGGCAGCATGTTCTCCCTTTCCCTGGCTGCTACGTTCAGAGTGGGAGGTGGGCAAGCCACTCCGCAGCCTTCCACTGATTTCCAGTGGTGGCCGTATGAAGGACATTTGTGGGAATTCATTTTATTGATTGTGAACAAACAACAAACTTGAAATTTGTTTTTGCTCATTTTTCCAGTGACAGTAATGTTAGTGCTCAAAGGAATGAAATTTCTAATGGCTTCTTGCAGCTGTCTCTTCCATATAAAGAGATGTTTGGCATATAGACAGCAATATTAAATATTAATAGAAGGGCAGTGATTGCAACTGTTGAAGAGCAAGGATATCAGAGGGACCAAGTTTGTAAAGGCTAAATATTCAAGTGGTAAAGCTCTTCCATTGTGTGTGTGTCTTCCAGTTTTGTGAATACAGTGTTAAAGTGAAAGGCTTTAAAAGACTGTGTCTTATCCTCTTGGTAACTCCCTGAAATCAAAATGTTGAGAAATTAGGGCAGTAGGGGTACAGCTCAGTCAAATGGTTTCATGTATCTTTTTCTTCTTGCTGTAATTGATTGCAAAAGATATGTTAAAACAGCCAATGAGAAATGCTGGCTGGCCTTCTTATTCTGGAAGTGGTATCACACCTGAAACCTGTCATTAGCTAATTTTAATTTCCAAGAACATGCTTATGGGTTTCTTAATTTAGAAATACAGACATTTTAAGAATAATACTCCCCTCTCTCTGTTCTTCTGTAGGTATATTTAAATCAGAACTTTTTTCTTTTTACAAGAATGGAGGCAGTTTATCGTGTTTCTAGGGAAACCTGCAAATTGATTTCTCCCTCTCCATCATATGCTACATGTAAAAAGATATTGTAGGTATTGATAAGCAACTGATCAACCTGCTGAGTCCACCCTGTCTGGTTTAGCTGTTGATAGTATGCCAGGGTGTTTTGTCGTCTTAGAATGAGAGCATGGTAGGCTTTAACCATTATTTGCTGATGTTTGCTTTTGTTGCAATTCATTAGAAGAATAATGGCACAGTCAAAACTGACTCTCACACAAACCAAATGCAGCTTCTTGGTAAGGTTTAATTAGGTGGTAGGTAGCCTTGTGTTGGATAAATCCCAATGAAATGTTACTTTTTCTCAAGTTGCACCATAAAAGAATTAACTGGTTAGCTTCTGATAGGATCAAGCCTATGCTGAAGCTCTTGTGTAGTTGCACTATATGATGGGGTAGATAACCTCTTTCAGTACATCTTGTTTCAGTTTCTAAGAGATTAGTGGTTGGGTGTTTTTTTTGTTTGATTGTGGGTTTTGTTTGTTTTGTTTTTTTCTTTTTTTCAGTGGGTGTTGGTATTGCTTTTCTGACTGCTCATAAGATTTTTTTTTTTTCCTGTTGTCTAATACATAGTGAGGATAAAGCAATTCTAGGTTTATTGTTAAGTTAGTGTATGTGTTGTTTAATGTTTTAACTATGTGCTGGATGAAAATGACAACGGGGAGACTGAGTCCTTACCTTTGTTTAGCCCTTAGGGATTTTAAGTAATTATTTTGTGATAAAAGAGAATTTTTGGTGCCTAGAGATGAGATTTAGTTTTTTTCTAACTAATGTCGGAGAACTTTATTTGCAACGGTACGGCAACAGATGCTTTTTAAAGCATGACTGATCATAATTGAGTTATGCTTTCTTTTAAGAGACTCTTCAGAACAAACTTGCTCAGTCTGCAGGTAAAAATAAGATTTCTTGTTTGTTTGTTTTCTCAGCTTGAAATTGCCAGCTTTTCAGTCATAGCCTAGAGCATGAAAATGAAAAAATATACATAGAATAGGTATTTTTAGTTCATACATTATTCCTGTTACGTAGAGGTTCTACAATTAAATTTAAAAAGCTCATTTAATTATGTGTGAGTCAGAAGAGAATCCAGCACCTACTCCTATAGGTTTCAGCTGCTGGTCCTGCATTGTTAGTAAGGACACAGGCTTGTCACAAAGCAGATGTTGTAAAGTCAGTACCAAACACTAGAGCTTGCAGAGCAAGCATTCCTGAAGTGTGAATACCTGTTCAGCTGCTGTTTACATATAAATCATGGTACCACTGTCAGTTGTGTGATCACAGCTGAAATCTCCCCTAAGAGCTTCTGTTTAATTTGCCTTGGCCTCCTAGTTTCTCGTGTTCTTTGTGATACGCTTTCCCTTTGCCTCTTAATTTTAGCTCCTGTTTCTGTGCCGTTGAGTTCCATATGTAAGGAAGACGCTGTTTTGCACAGCTGACTTTCTTCTTGTAGCTACTCTTCTTTTTTTTTGAAGAAAATATAAGTATTCCTCATTGCCAGATTTCCTTTGGTGAGCAGTTCTCAATGTCAGAATATCTATTTCTGTTTCAGAATATGAGTTGACAATAGTCAGTTGAGTCAGAGTGCAAATGGATGCTCTGATTAGACAGAGCATACCTAACTCAAATTTAAATCCACATTTTAACTCAGTTTTTCACAGGTTTTGTTACTTTTTGACCAATTTTTCAAAGTTTCATCTGGAAAGCTTACTTAACTTGTCCTCTTAGTTTATGAAAACATTGTTCTGTTAGACTGATATTAAATTACAAGTTTGTAGTGCATCAGATCACTCTGTGCTGTAGAACAGTCTATAGCAATCCAGAACTGTGCTCGTTATTAAATGTTGATTGATGCTTTTGTACATGTATGAAACACTGATGGTTCTCCACCAGCATCTCAACATGTTTTGGGATACCTTGGCGCAATCAGGAAGTGCTTGATTACGGGATCAACCCTACACAGCCCTGGTGAGGCCACACCTGGAGTGTTGGCTTCAGTTCTGGGCTCCCCAGTACAAGAGAAGAAGGGTGTAGTGGAGTGAGCCCAGCAAAAGGCCATTAAGGTGCCTTTGGGACTGGAGCACCTCTCACATGAGGAAAAGCTGAGAGAGCTGAGGCTGCTCAGCTCATAGAAGAGCAGGCTCAGGGGGGATTTTGCCAGTGTGTATAAATATCTCATGGGGAGCAACAAAGATAAGAGAGCCAGGTTCTTCTCAGTGGTGCCCACTGACAGGACAAGAAGCAGTGAATACAAACCAAAATATGGAGAGCTTCGTTTAAACATAAGAAATGATTTTACTGTGAGGGTTGTCAGACACTGGCCCCAGTTGCCCAGAGAAGTTGTAGTTTCCATCCTTGGACAAGCTCAAAATCTGACTGGACACAGCCCTCAGCTTCAGCGCTTCTCCTGTTTGTGAGAATCTAAAGATATAAACCGAAATCTAAATATATAAACCGAATGGTATGGCACCAGTTCTCCCTTTATGTAATTGGAGGGCTGGGGTCTGCCTTGTCACTGCTCATCACATCTAATAGGTAGGACTGGCTTAAATGCAGAAACAGGAATTTCTATTCATAATACCATCTCGGTTACTGTAGCCCTCCAATGTTGGCCTCTGGTATTTTCCTCTGAAATGTTTAATAATGTCTAATGTTGTACTGTAGGAGACTAGTGTAACATACTAGCAGCAGGAAGTTAGGATACTTCACTATATAGGAGAATAACTGCCTTATATTTTTCCCTGTAAGCTTTATAATCCTTGCATCCAGATTTTTGTTTATACCTGTTCTTTATTCCATTGAAAAAGTAGGAGCTGCTGAAACTGATGGGCACATAGGAAAAATCCATATTATCCTTTACTATATCTATACATTGTGTGAAACCAAGATACACTGAGTGGAAGTTTTATTACTAACTTTTGTGGCTATCCATTTTGTCTTTCATCTGTTAAGTCTTAGACATTAATCTAAGCTTCAGCCATGTACATCAAGTTTATGAAACATTCATAGAATCATAGAATGCGCGGAGTTGGAACAGACCCATTGGGATCATCGAGTCCAACTCCTGTTTGTGAGAGTCCTGTGTAGGACACTCCAAGAGTCACACCATGTGCCTGAGAGTGTCATCCAAACACTTCTTGAACTCAGTCAGGCTTGGTGCTGTGACCACTGCCCTGGGGAGCCTGTTCCAGTGCTCAATCACGCTCTGGGTGAAAAATCTTTTCCTGATATCTAACCTAAACCTCCCCTGGTTCAGCTTCCTGCTGTTACCCCGAGTCCTGTCATTGGTCACAGGAGTGAAGAGATTGGTACCTGCCCCTTCTCTTCCCCTCGTAAGGAAGTCATAGACTGCAATGAGGTCACCCCTCAGTCTTCTCTTCTCCGAGCTGAACAATCCAAGTGACCTCAGCAGCTTCTCATTAGACATTCCCTCCAGACCCTTCACGATCCTCGTGGCCCTCCTTTGGATGCTCTCCAATAGCTTGATGTCTTTTTTATATTGTGGTGCCCCAAACTGCACACAGTACTTGAGGTGAGGCCGCACCAGGGCAGAGTAGAGCGGGACAATCACCTCCCTTGACTGGCTGGCCACTCTGTGCTTGATGCACCCCAGGACACGGTTGGCCCTCCTGGATGCCAGGACACACTGCTGGCTCATATTCATTCCTCCTTTATTAATTTTCAGTAACTTAGTTGCAGGCTCTGCACTATCTTGTTGTGGGGTGTAAGTTGCTAAGTTAGACTTCCTTTCAAGTGTAAGCACCCAATTGTTTGATGGCTTTTCCTCTCTTTTATTGCCTCTACTACCTTCCTCAAATGTGTGAAGTTTCACCAGGTCTGCCAATCTGTGCTTTGTTAACTCTCTTCAAAATAAATCCCTGTCCTTTAGAGGTCATTGGGGCAGGAGGCCCACTGAATTGTTAGTTCATCCGGCAGTGAGACTGCAGTAGCTAGTAGAGATGAAGTTTTATGAAATAGGATGGAAGATCTGTTGGCAAAAGCCAAAATGTGTATTATAAGCATGGAAAAAGCTTTTTCTTGTGTATAAGTGACATTTAACCAATCATACTCTAGTTTTAGAAGTAGCATGGCTCAGTACTTATCCTGAAGTTGGAGTTTCTTGTTTGGTATGCTCATTTCAGCCAAGTCCCTAATAATAGATCAAACTGTCATGCTTAATGGAGTCAAGAGCAATAAAATAAGGACAAAGTGCAATGTGTTGTAACTGTGAAACTGGAATCAGGTCTGTTAGTGCAAGAGACATAATGGCATGTAGCTCATTCCTGCACACAGGCTGCATCATCTCAGGATAACGATCTCCATGATGAGACAAAGTGTTTCTGAGAGAGACTGCCAAAAATGAAGAGTATGAGTAAGACAGTGTGTTTTTTTTTCCCTGCAAAAAAAGCACTGTGTTCTGTAGCCTTAAATGTCAAGTTAAATGGTAACTTCCAAGTATAAATACATTTTGGAATAGTCAGTATAAACTGTGGAAGGCTGGAAACCTTGTAATACATATTAGATAAATAAGATGAGATTTCTTTGCCCTGTTTTGTTGACTGTATAAATGATCTGGAAGAGCAGGTGAACAGCAAGGTAATGAAGTACTAATTTATTCAGATTAGTGAAGGGCCAGCTCTAAAGAATTGTGCAACTACCTTACAATCCTGCTTAACTAAGCCACAGAATTGTAAATGAAGTTCCATGTAGAGAAATGTGAGTGTGCACATGGGAATGGGAAACATGAGAAAAATACAGCTCTACCATGCTTAGACTCTGACCTGGCTCTTGTCACTTAGTTGACGCTCCAGGATCGTCTTCCCATGGGTAACTCTGGAAAAGGAGGAGCTTGATGCCCAGTAGGGCTAAGTAATACATGCAAATCAAATGGCAAGTATCACCAGGGACAAGATGAAGAACAAGTCATATGACATCATTGTGCAGTGGTGTGTCTACATCTTAAATGTTCAGAGGAGTTGTGGACTACCACGTAGAGTAGTTAAGCTATAGCACTGTCTACCACAAGCTCTTCTGAATGCTGTGGTGATCTATGATGAGAGTTTGAGAGGAAGAAATCCATTGAGAGCAAGTACAAAAAATGTATCTGGCTCAGAGTTCCTCAGCTTCAGGTGTTTCCATTCCTCTTTTTTTACAAGTGGGAGTTAATCCTAATTTAATAAAAAGATTGATTGTATTATGAGGATGACACTTGTTTGTGTAAACAAAGGGAGATGTTAGATATCTGTTTTGATATGTAACACAAAAAAACCCCACCAAAACCCTAAACAAACAAACAAAACAGACAAAAAACCCCCACACAAACCCACAGAAAACCCCCAAGAAGACAATCTTAAACTCCAGGTATCCCCATACCATGACCGCTGTGAAGCCTTGCAGACACATGGTGTTACAAATACTTGTTCCTAAGACGGAGGGAAGTATTCTAACTGGGGAAATGCTTATATTAGGGGGCAAAAACTGTTAGACATTTTCTTGGTGGAGTATTCAAGGGTGAATGTTGACTAACTTCTGTGACAAACCTTGGAGTGCTGAGCTAATGCAAGCTCCCAGATGTTTGGAGGTTATTTTCAGTTCTGGAAAAGAGTAAGCCTTTCCTTGTGCCTGAGGCTTCACAAAAAGGAAGTAGGGGAAGGAGGAAGCATCAACAGTACAGAGGCGAACAGTAGAATTACAAAGGCAATAAAACCTCCTGTTTGAAATAAGGGCTTGTATATACATTGTGTATAAACTTACCTTTAAAGAGTTACTCAGCATTTACACCAAAATAACTGTTTGGAAAGAGTGTGTTGCCTGTTACTGCTTCAGGAGAGGTTGGTGGTTGTTTCCAAATGTGGTTTTATTTTGGGGTTTGGTTTTTTTTTTTGTATTTGGAATTAACTATGTCTTCCTATTATTTAGAGAAACATGCACACCCGGTTCTGTCCTTGCCTCATGGATGCATTTATTCTGTGCTTGTGGTTTGCTATTAGGGTTTTTCAAATATGTGTTTCTGTACACTGAGAGACGAGGGAGAGAATATGTTTCAAGTATTGTTTGAACTGTTGTTTCTCATTTAACCAGATAGTGTTAAATGGTGTGGATAGCAGACTATGTTCCTTAGTACTGGAAAAAGAAAACAAAAGGCAGTGTGATTGCATCTCCTGGTTTGTTTTGAATTCCAGAGGAAAAGATTTTAATCTCTCTCCATTAACATATGTATGTATAAGTATATATTTTGCTTTTTGATAGTTGTTTTTTTCCCTATGGCAAGATTTGTGTAATGAATACATCTTCAGCATGCTCTTGTGTTTTGTTGGAGAATGCTTGAAGTTCATTCAACTGAGTGAACTGCTTGTGTTTTACACGATACAGCTCACCTGCATGGTCAGTAATGTATTGTTACTGGTTTATAGACCGGGTGCACTGGACAGCAGACCTTTTGCTCTTGTGCTGAAATGTCTATCTGTAACACAAATCAATTAAATCTAACTAATTTTGAAGTTGCTGTATTTGAACATTGTGATTTCAGTATGTTCATCTCATTACTGGGGAATCCCACACAGAATAGCAAATTTGTAAGCAGTCCAAGGTGCATCCCAAAAATTTCAGGGTGAAGTCTGAGGAAAGAGGGACTACTGTGAAAACTAGATCCCTTCTATTTTGCAGGATCTCTGCCAAGGCCTATTGTTTGTAGAGGAAAGCATAATACGTTTTATCTATGCTGTGGCATTATAAAATAAAGCACAGTCCCTCGTGTGGAAGAGATGGATATGCATCGTCTTCTTTCATACTCTGTGAACCTCAGAAAACTCATTCATCATCCCCTGTCTTGTGTTTGCTGTGAGGAATGTTTTCTTCTTGCCTCCTGGATCAGCCCAAGCAATTTATTTTTTTTTTCCTCTTGAAAACACAGCTTCATACATAGCTTCTAGCCAGGAAACATTCTGAGATTCTGTTTGGAAGGTTTTAATCGGGGGAGGGGGAAGGGAAGGGGGGGGAATAGACAAGCAACATAACTTGCTTGACATCTGCTGCTGAAGTTGATGTGTGTAAATGTGTCAGATCATTTTTGCTGCCTACAGAAGAGGGAAATACTAAAACCATAAATTCAGTGCTGTTTTGTTTGTGCTGTCAGCTGAGGTTGTCGATTCGAGTGATGATTACTGCTTAAGAGTTTGTGATTCGATTTAACAGATCTCCCTGTATATCTGCCCCTTGACTATAGGCAGGGTAGATTCTGACAGTGATACAACTGATACATGAAGTGTAAGCAGAGGACTTAAGTAGTTTAGAAATAGCATTGTTGTAAGACTAAGAATTTAGTAAGTAGGTGGGTATTTTTCCCCAAAGGAGTTAAATCAGAAGATACTAAATTTGACCATAAAGCTTTAAATGTAGAATTTATCCTTTTGAATTTGACATTAAGTATTCCTTTTAATATTTAAATATCTGTAAATGATTAGGACAGTGACATGAGTTTTCAGATCTTCAGATAATGAAAAAAGACTGGATATCCATGTGCTGTGATTCTTTAATGCATCCTGCAGGGCACAACTGTAAAACAGGTTTGAGTTTGAACTCAAAGGCCTTGAAAGTGTGGTGACTGCCCTCATGTAGCTGAGTCTCTTGGTTTTCAGGTTGACAGCCTTTCTGTAGGATTAAGTCTCTAAAAGGTAACATCAAAGCAGGGGTCTGAAAGAGCCTGATCATGGTGATGCAGGTTTGGCCAAAGAACATTGTGTGATGGTGCTTCGGGTAGAAAATGGCAGCAATGCAAGAGTCAAAAATTAGTATTACTAAAACTTGTTATAATTGTTTAGCTTCAAGGTTTAATTCTGATATGCTATACTGACCTAGCATGAGGAAGGACGGAAACTACATTATTTGCATGTAGGGTAGCCAGGGGATAGTTTGGGACAAGTCTTTTAGACTCATGTTACTGCTTTCTGGATGACAGTGCAATTAGACCATCAATCTTTGAGATTATTGTTAGTTGAATTTTTAAACAAAGAAAAATGTGAAAGTTATTGTGTGACAACAGCATGATTGACAATGATAAAACTTGAAAAATTGGAGTTTGAGCTTCCTGATTTGCCTGCATCTGGATAAGGGATAGATTCTTTACTGCTTTGGGAAATTCCCAGGGGCGGTCTTGGACTTTGTTAATACATGTTCAAGAAATTAAGCACAAAGGATTTAGTTTCTTGTGTGCTAAATCCTACTTAGTAAACATTAGTATCTTTATGTTCTTAATACTAAGATAATATTAATCTTAGAAAAGTCTTTGTGTCATATGAATGTAATATATAATACATTTGTACTTGCCTTTCACTTACATGAGAGAAGGGTAGGATTTTCTACTCTTTATCAAGTAGCCAAGCAATTTGAGACTGCTTCATTCTGCAGAAAATGATTCAGTTGAAGTGCACTTAATTTAATCTCCTCTGTTTCACTGAGTATTTGATAGAAGATAATTGAAAATGCCTCAACTTGTGCTGCAGAAAGTTGTACTCATAGTTAAACCAGACTTTGGTTTGCTCTTTTTTTTTTCCTGCTCCCTCTTAAAGGTCAGTGGATCTTATTTGTAATGTGAATTATGCTGGAAAGTAAGCCATTTATGGACTTAGTCCAGAGCTGATGGAGCAACCAGTTAAATGTGCATCTAAAAAGTAGTTGTTGCATTATTCTGAATTACTAATGCTGAGTTACTAATCCAAGCAAGTTACTGCTGGCCATGAGGTGGCAAATGATTCAATATCTGATGAGTTTTAGAATTTTTTTTAACAATTCCCCTTTTGTTCATTTATGAAAACTCAGAAAGGATGTGTGATGAGAACACGTGAAAGGTTGGGATTGCTTTTGCTGCTTATTTCACAGACAATAGTTTGCTGGAAGACCCATAAAGGAGCTGGTTCTGTAACACAAGTTCCTTAGCAGTTACCATCCTAGTCATTAGAATTGCTTTGATAGTGACAGAAGTAAAAAGGCGTCTCTTTCTGTCTCATGTGCATGGCCCTAGTGTTTCTTTTTAAATAGAGGGGAAATCTAAGTGCTTTTTTACTGATTCTCTAATTCAGTGTAGGGTGTTCTAAATTTTTCCCCAGAAGACAACGCTAGAAACACTACCTCATCTTCAACAGAACAAATTTCTTCCCTGTCTTTGACCATCCTTTTTTGTGTAGAAAATAAAGTTGTCTTCATCTTGTCTAACAAAGTGGTGATGTTTTTGTTAAAGACTGTTCTTTAAAGCTATTCAGGGAAACAAAATATCTGTTAAAAGAAAGCTCAGAGCAGAACAGTCAAAGAGATTCACAAAGTTTGAAGGAGATAGATAGGGGAAGGAAAAAACTTTTAAGCAAATAATGACCATAATTAAATCTACTATTTTGTAGTTTAAACAAAATCTGAAAGAACTTGCCAGTTGTGAGGTGAAAGTTATGCTTTCCACAGCCTGTGCAATATTGCGATATTGCTGCTGCTGTACATTACTTCTGGGACATAAACAAAAAAGTAATATTGCAGATAATTGTGGGGTTTCACTTCATACCTTAAAAAGAGACAGAGGGAAGTCTGTGACTGCATGGCATAAACTCTTGTTAATTCAATCATTCAATAAAATTATTTGGAAAATGGTTCAAGAAGATGAAGTCTACCAGTCCTGGTCAGGAACTTGAGATCGAGTACACTGATGAGCTTCTGTGCCAAGGAGTTTCCACAGCTCTTGTCAGGTCTCTGGCAAAGCAAACCAATTAATGATTTCATGGCTCAGGTAGGGCTGAAATTATTCCAACAGTAACTTCTCTTCACCTGATGTATCAAGTCAGGAGGTGACATAACATACATAATCAATGTATTTCATGAGTGGCAGGGCAAGCACGTTTGAAAATGAACATGCATAGTTATGTTGGAGGAAAACTGGGCAAGCTTTTGCCACTATTTGGGTACCAAAGTATTCTCTCAGGCACATGGTGTGATTCTTGAGGCTACCTACACAGGGACAGGAGTTGTACTCGATGGTCCTAATGGGTCCCTTCCAACTCAGCACATTCTATGATTCTATGAAAATATCTTTTTTAATGTAATAACCTTTCCTAGCAGGGAGGTAATATAAACAGCCTCTGTACGTGTGGTGTGAGGCATGCGTGGTTAAATGCGCTACTTCAAGCTGAAGTAAACTGTCCTGTGCCTTGTTGCCTGTGATGGAGACCTTCTTACTGGCTTTGCAGGCTGTGATAGAAGGAAATCAGCTATGCTGAAATGAAGAGCAAAACCCCAAACTCTCTAGAACTTGAATATGCATTGAACTGAATTGCAGTACTTACGTATTCAAAGATGGATTAATTCTTGGATATGCTTCTCCAAACAGGAAAACAAACAAACAAAACCCAACCAAATGCACCCCCCCAACCTTTTTTTCGTAGATTCCAACAGATTAGGTGGCCATCAACGGGTGGTAGGCAGAATGCAAAGAACTGGTTACACTTGGAATGCTAGCTAGACTTTGGAGTTTAATAACACCCCCACGCTTCCCCAGCTACAGTAGTTTATTGCATTGTAATAAAAAGACATAAATTAGACTTCAGTGTTCAGAAGGTACATACTGATATGTTTTCAAAATCAAATTAGATGCAAATCACTTAGACCTTTGCAGCTCCTGTTGAGATTTTGCACATGTTGGATGACAGGAATTGGATCTGTTAAGTAAGTCTTACACAATACAGTATAAGCATCGTGAAAAATTCTTTTATAGTATGATACAATTGAGATGGTTAATCATATTTTTAGTATGTTTTAGTCTATGAGAGAGAGGTGGGAAAAGCAGAGTAGGAAAGGCAGCTTCTGAAGTCTTTTTAGAGACTTATTACTGGAAAAGTATGAAGTGAAAGGTAAAAGATGTGCTTTTCTCCATGTCAGGACTGGAACCAGTTTAATGGACTGGGAGCATTCTGATCTGAAATAGAGCTTTTTTTTTTTTTT
>VZRW01001064.1:198345-215120 GCA_013398125.1 Aegotheles bennettii | reverse complement strand
TGTACCTATTGTGCAGAGGCACCAGGGTGGGTTTGGAGGGTTCAGAGCAGTTTCACCTGCCACCCCGGTCATGAACTTTTATCTATTCATTCCCTTCCTGAGAGCCACTGCCTTCAACCCGGTGAACTGGAGTAGCTTCCTGTGGCTGCTGCTCTTTCTGGGAGGCCAAAGCCTGGTCCCACCAGTCTCTCTCCTTCTCTAATTCTCTAATGCTTTGCAGCCTTTCAACCTCTTCTTTTAGCTCAGATACTAGGTTGAGCAAGTGGTCAACCTGTTCACACCTGATGCAACTGCTGTTACTGCACATTCTGCTTAGAGGCTTCGGCATTCCCTGCAGCCCAAAACCTGGACGGCTGCCTCCTGATTTGCACGTTTTGAGTGATTTATTATTATTATTTCCATCTGGGTGGCTGTATCTTTTTTGGCATGTTTAGGGGACTTGCCTCCCTGCCATACAGACATCATATTAGTGTTCTTTTGGCATGCTCAGCAATCACCTAAGCTACCTGCTAACTGCTCTAATGGCTCTGGCTGCCTCACCTCAGCTCTCAGCTCACCTCTCCCATTAGCAGCACCTCTGAGTGCTTCCCGGGAGAACTGCCTGCTGAAAACTGCTGTGCGACACCCACCCCTGTTTATTTGCCCGCCCCTGTGTTTTTGCCCACCCCCATTCGCTGCACTCCTCAGGGCTGTTTAAATCTCCTGCATGGCTCCTGGTCACGCTGCCTCTTCGCCTGGTTGGTTACTGTGGCCTTCCTAGTCCTAGCAGGGCTTGGGNGGGTCCCTGAGCTTAGGAACCCTCCTGTACAGTCTGGTCAAACCCTCAGTCTTACCTCAGTTGTTGCTGCTGTTGCTGCTGCTTTGCCAACACACATAGTATAATGCTATATGCCAAAGCACCCCCCAGCACCCGATGCAGTCAGATCCTGCAGAGCACGTGGTGAGCTGGTAACAAAAGGCAGGGCCTCTCCTCTGGGCCAGCTCCAGGTGGCGATCAGGAACCAGCAGAAAGGAAAGAGAGAGAGGAACTTCCTGTCCTCCTGGCTTTATAGAGCTTGGCAGGAAATGGGAGGGAATACCGACACCCCAGACCCCTTCTCACAAAGGGTCCTAAACTCCACCCCTCCCTCTTTGGGGCCCTGCAGCAAAGTCTGTCCCCTCAAACTATAACACATGACCTCTGTCATTTTTCAGGAGCTGAATCTAAAGTATAGGTAGTACACCTCTCTGAAATGTAAAATACTACAAATGTGTTGTGTCCTTTACTGAACTACAGATGATAACTGCAATGCTCTCACTTTCTTCCTCTCCACCTGCATAGATATACACACATCTAGCTATATACAGAGACATATACCCACAATGTCACAATTTTAATAAACTTGGACCATTATTAAATGCAGCCAAATAATATCTGTGCTTATGCTTCTGCAATATACTAACATTACATTTCTATACTTTAAATGTAGACTTTGTCCTTATTCTATAACTTTAAACAAAGTTAATAAATTAACACAGCTTGAAGTACATAACAATATAAAGAATCTCTCATACACTGATTACGAGATAAAATATCATCATTAAGAGGTGGGAGACCAGCATAGGAGTTGACTGTTTAAAACCAAAAGACAAAATGGTTCTGAGACGTAATTGCTTTCAATTAATTTCCCAAAATGAGCAGAAGTCAGTAGAGGTGGCCATTTAATGGAAACAATTCAGAACCCTGGAGATTAGCCTTAATTAAATGTTTTTTATTCAATATTTTGTCCTAGGGAGCAGGAGCAAAAACATATATGGCTTCTTATTCAACTTCAAATGATTTCCAGGCATCTAGTTGGTAGTAACAGAATTTTTCAATTTGTGGTTACGGTACGGCCTTGGCCTTTTGCAGTTACCTTGATTTTTCAGACACTATGAATACTTGCCATTCACATTAACGGAGTGTTTCAGAAAAGGAAAGCATAAATTAAAAAATCTAACTTGCTGGAATATTTAGTAGCATAATCTCTTGATTAAGCAATAAAACCTATTCATAGCCATTTGATCAGATTAGAAACAGTTTACTAGTGCAGTTGCTTCCATAAACACTCAGGACATTTACCCAAGACAGTCCTTAGCTGATGGATTGTAGGAGTGCTAGAAGTCTGACAAAAAATATTAATAGCAAAATATCTCTGTAGCAAGATACCTCCTAAGAGAGTTATTGTAACAGTTTACGTTGTCACCTTCTACTCTTATTTTTAAAGCTACTCAGGGCAGAGTGTAAACACACAGATTCCTCTTGCTTAAAAGCAGCATGATTTCAAGAACAGATCAAATTTAGGTTATTTATTCTCCTGTCCTTTCTCATATAATGCAGTGTGACTGTTTACAAAGAAACAACAGGATGGAGATATATAAATGTCCCAATGTAGAAACAAATAAAATAACAACTAAGGTGATAGGTTGATCTTTTCCTCTGAAACTGTAGAATGACATATGCATAATTCAATAACAATTTCCAAAGTAAAGATTTTCACATAGTACAGCTTAGCTACTAAACAGAAAAGAAACAGGCATTGCCAGGCTGTTCTTAAAATGCTGCTCTGTTTTCAACTTGACTGTTAATACAGAAATAAGTAGCTCAAATTTTGTCTTGCTTCTTCATAGGAAAAAAAGGTGATGAGGAATTAACTTTCTCTAAATACAGGTTGTTCAGCTATCTCTTGTTATCAGAAGGCAAAACAACAGGTTTTGTTACTTACCAACCCACTTTCCTGTGAGATACCTCTTGCCCCTTACTTACAATAGTAATATGTGCCATTAAAATATTATCTTTAAATAATTTTGTAGTTATCCAGCTAATATTCATTGGTATGTAGTACTGATGTAATGCAGTAATGAAAACCTAACAAAGAATTTAATTCGACAGAAACAATGACAGAAGTTAACGGCACAGTTCAAAGTAGATCTGAAAGGATGCTGAAAGTCAACACTAGGTATGGCACCAGGTTGTGTTGAGGTCAAGAAATATAATTCTTGACTTTAGTGAGAAATTGTCAACTAAAATTAGACATCTAGTCTCTGCAAATGCAAGTACACATAACTGTTCTTCAACACTCATGTCATTTTTCTTCCAGTTCCTCATTTTGTTTGTGGTAATTTCCACATTTACCATCACTAACAATTTGATTAAATTTCAAGACGGCACATTTTAGTTTTGTTCTTGTAAATATATGAAAAATCTGAATTTTCACCATATTTTCTGCCTACAAATTGACCTATATCTAGCACTACATCCCCTAATATTATTGAATATCCTGATTTGTTGGATTTAATTTCTTTGTCTCTTCCACAAATTGTTATTCTATTATTATATTAAGCATGACTGTATTCTATGACTTTTACCATCATATTGATGATGCCTAGATTTCTTGTATACCAAAATATTTCTGACATCTTTATCAACAGAAATCTGAAAATGCTTAATGTCTCTAACACCATCCTTCCTGTCATTCAGGCCTGTAACTGACTTTGTTTTTAACTGAACTTTATCTTTGACATATGCATCTGAGTGATCTTTAAGTAGTTTTGATCCACCTGCTACAAGACTTCCAAGATATGAACTTTCTTCTTTATGCAAATTTTTTTTGCTGAGTATTAGAACTATTTTAAGTGTTTCTGGTATTACACACTTTCTTGGCCTTATTTGTCTTTATGAAGTTTTTTGGATAAGATATTGAAAAAAACATTAATCTCCATGAGGAACCTGTTGAACGTCCATTTCTGTCCTCTCTCAACATGCATTGCTTCAGAAATTACAGTTCCCATGACAGCTTTGACAGATGTGTCTGGCTTCGTTCTGTATTAGATTGAGATTGAATTTTACCTGAATCACAGTCAGGAACTCCTACTATAATTTTACTTACACACTGTGTGCCCATTGCACCTCAAATAGCAGTGATATGCTGCAATATTTTTCAGGACTGGCATGTGCCACATCAGTCTTTGCCAAGTGACAGAAGTGCCTGCTCTGCCACTTGCCTTACCTTACTACAACCCTGACATTAACAAGTTGCATCTAAAGATGGCTGAAAAGACAAGAATGTATTTTTCCATTAATGACTTCTAGGACCCATGAACCTAAAGAAATTATAGGAGTTATATGTTTGGTTTTGTTTTCTTCTGTTCAGTTGAGTCCTTTAGTTCTGTGTCCCTTTTTTTTATATAATCTCTGTGGATAATGAAAAAAACCAAAAACCCCCTTTATACTTGTCATTTGAGATAAGATTAGTGCTGCAGAAGCCTCTTTAAAGACAGAAGGAGAAGGACTAGGAGATTTATATGTACCGAGATATTATTTCTATGAACACATAACTGTTCTGGTATCATAGTTTTACTACTTTTATAAAATAGTCTTCACAAGTTCCTGTTTCTTTGAATCAACTGAAAAAGAAATCTCCACAAATGGAGAAATTGGTTTCCTGCACAGCAGAAGGCATTAGGCAAATGCTATCTGAAAGGAGATCCTTTCCCGGCATCTTCTCCGTTCTTGGCAGTCAAAGGTTCTCTGCCCTCTTTGTCTTTGTAGCAGGACACAAGCAGTGGTGCAGAGTTGAAATACTCATCACTGAGGCATATGCTAAGGCAAAGGATCTCCTGAAGTGTCTTTAGGAAAACTTGGGTGTGATAGTTGGTGTCAGGCCTGCTTCAGTCTGGTCCATGCTACCCAAAGGGACAGTGAACTAACACCCCCAGCACATGCAGGTTCCTCTGCCATAAGTTGCCAGTGTAAGCTAAAGCAGAATCCAGGCACACACTATCAGATAGATAGTATAGATGACTGGAACAGTGATGATACAGAAGTTTTGAGGAGAAAAGTCAAGTCCTAATGTCACACGATAAATATTTTTGCCCTGAAAGATAGCATTTCTAGTGTGCCTAAAAATATGACCTCAAACCATTTGTTGTTACTGGAGTCTCCAAATTTTCAGTGTTTTTCACTCCTTGCAGTTCTTAAAGGTTCAGGCATGTCTTTGACCCCAAAAATCTTTCTAAAGTTGAAGATAATAGTTGAGCAGAAGACGATGTTTGCCCCATAATTTAAAAATAATTTGGAATTGTCTTTTCTCCTGTCCCCCAGCATTTTCTGTACATGTGGATGTTAAAGGTCACAACTTGTTTTTTGAACTTGATGCATCAAGTACTTTCTGATGCTTACTTTGTGAAACACAGAACTCCTAAATTATACATTGCTGTTTCATAGCTATTTACATGGTAATTGGCAACGCATAATGCATGAAAAATCAGTCTACTGAGCTGAAGTCTAGTTTTCAGTATGGTTCTGACATATTTTATTATTAAAATTATTTTAAAATGCCTTTTGTGTGTTTGTGCAACAGTTGTTTTCACTGAGATAATCTGAGCTTCTGCACTGCAATGGGAGCTATGGTTTTGTGACATCCTGCATGATTTTTTGCCCCTTGACGTCATCTTTCCTCATGGTGGCACTTAATCTAGCACAATAAAGAAGACAGACCAAAATTAAATACTGCATGGCATGGGTTGTTGCTGTCCACACAGGCCTTTCCTTTCCAGTTGAGAACTGAATACACATCTATATGATTCCTGGCTTTGAGAAGAGTCTCATAGCTTCTGAACATTGAATGCAGTGCATGGATAATTATTTTTTTTTTCTGTATTAGTATTTGAAAGGTGGAGTGTACTGATATATGTATGTCAAGCTTCTTCAATGTTTTTCCATATTTTAAAATTATTAAATCTGCTATAACTCAAGGAAGTGTCCAATATTCTTGGTATCTTCCTTTTTCTGCAGTTAAAAAGTATAATTTGTCAGGTAAATTAATCAGTTTGCTTTCCCAGGCTTCTGTCTTAACATGAAAATGAGTATGGTTGCCATCTTTTCTGGAGACATATACACCAGTGAGGAAAAGGAACTCCAGAAATTTGTGTGGACTAAAGTAAATGGCATCTCAGACTTTTCCTTGTATTTCAGTCTCCATTGCATACAAAATTCTTAAGATTTTGAATGTTGGATGGTGAGAGGAAAAAGTGTTTCTGCGCCTTCCTTTGCTACTGCTAACTGTCCTGGGGAAAGGAGGCAGTTGTCCCTTGTACATCTGCCCTTCTGCGTATGAAGATCTCAGGTTGTGGACTAGCCTTACTGCCCTTCATTTGGAAAATATTTTGAATTACATTTTTGGCCAGCTCCGAGATTCCAAACTCAGGACAGAATGCTCTGAAGTGGCATGTGTAAGATTTCCAGTGCTTGTATTTATGTATTTATTTGTTTCTACTTCCTTCTAACTCTCCTCAAAGCCTGCTTCAAGTTACTCAGGAGTAGGAATTGAACTGAAGGTCTGCAATCCTGGGAAAAAGCTATTGGATTTTCACCAGGATGATGTATTGGGTCCTCAAGCACTGAAACTTTGTATGTTTGTCTAGATCAGTAAGCAATTCCTCTGGCTCCATTCCCAGACATGAGCTTTGTTTTTCTGATCCCTTTATGAAAATGAAACTCTGAAGTGGATTCACTTTTCTTAGTTCACTTTAGTTAATGTTGTTTATGTATATTCTCTTCAGTGATTTCAGCCATAAGGATATTCTGGATTTATAGTTCAGGAACAGATTCTCAATCTAAAAAGAATCCTCAAATATAATTACTTTCCTAGCTTTACCTTTACAGAGATCTAGAACAGACTTAGATCTGAATCATTGCTGGAGTTGTACCACCAGATAAATTGATTCTTCTCTATTTCTGAGCCTAAGTGACATAAACTGGCACACATTCACAGTACATAGCTTTCAATTCTTGGTCAGGACCCCATGGGCTGCCCCATGGCCCTAAGATATATGTAATTTTTATAAGCAGTTTTTTTCAGTCCAGAGTACCTACAACAATGTGAGGACAATGTTTCAGCTTAGAAGAGTGGTGAAACAAAAGGGAGGGCACAGTGGTGTGCTACAATACCAGAATACTATTAGAAGGCACTATCGAACAAAGGGAGACAAACCTGGTGCACACTTGTCTGCTATGCCTAGTGAGAACTGGCATCCCAAAATTGACCAAGCAAAGTATTCCATTCCATATGTGTCATACTCAGTATAAATCTGAGGCATCATGAGTCAAGCTCTTTCACCTATAGTTGTCTGAGGGGAAGGAGTTTATCTGTTTGTCTGCTTCTGATCCTGATCCATGTGTTCCTGACTCTGTGAGATTCTGAATTGAGGTCCCATCTGCTGCTGACTCCAGTCTGGGACTTTCCCAGGGCCTGCCCTGCAGCCTCGATGCTGCCGTGAGCATTACTGGGGAGGAGTGCAATATTGGTTTTGTATATATTTGTACATATTTGTATATATATCTTTATTTTCTTTTTCATTATTACTGCTTCATTAAAGCTGTGTAGTTTATTTTCCAACCTGTAAGTCTCTCTCCCTTATTCTCTTTTCTTTCCTTTTCTGGGAAGGGAGAGAGGTTAATTATTAGAGAGCATCTACCATTCATTTAATTGCCAGCCCAGCATTAAACCTTGACAGCCCCTGGTAGTAAATTATAGCCACTGTGTCCCCAGAGGAAGGGTGGAGTTCCCTTATGTAGAAACCAGAGTGCAAAGAGAGAAGGCAAGGTGCTAGACTCTCCCTGCCATGGGAGCAGACATGACCAGGGTATGACCCTAGAACAAACAACTCAAAAACACATCCAAGCCCAGAAGTGCAGACACTGTCACAGTTAATCAGCATGAACCTGTGTAGACTTCTTCCTTGCCTAAAGCTTCCTGTCTTATTCTGTCAGCCCCTTGAGTTTATGTCCTATCATACACATTTCCTTGCTTTGCTTTTGTGTATTTTCTAGTGCTGTTTTCTTCCCCTGTAGAGAAACCAGAGGAACAGTGTCTCCCACATTAAGCTGACTCACTCTTCCAAGGTGTTTCTACTGATCAATGTAGCATTATTCTTTGTCTGACAGATAAATGACACACCTGTGACACACAAATACTGACAAGCTTCAGATCTTTCGTGTTGTAACATTATCTATAACATCAGCAAGTCTCTATAAGCTGCTAATATGTGGGTTATGTGAAGCATTCAAGTTCCAAAAATCATAAAAATTATTTCTCTGCAGGTTGTGCTGTGTGCTTAGTACAAATATTAATGCCATGAGGTGCTACAGAAGTCCTGGCAGGATGGGCCACTTTCATTTTCTCTAATAAAATATAAAATTAGAATACTGAAAACTTTTAAAATACTGAAACTTTTCACTTTTAAAACCATTCCTGTGCCTATCTATCAATTTCATTCATGTTTGCCAGAATAATTGATTTGTTTACTCAGAACAGTACATGAGCACGGTTCAGTGTCTCGCCCCTTCTCTGACACCACCAGCTCATACACCACTGGCATGTGACTCCTCTCAGGGGCTCAGGGACAAATCCTTGTGGTCTACTCCTTGTTGGCATCACATCACTCATCTTGTATGAATTGTCATTATTGCTTAACTGTGAGTGGATACTTCTTTTAAAAAAGAAGCCCTTCAGCTGTTGAACTCTCAATTTCTCCATATTTTCATTGCACCAAAGTCAGTTTAACATAACTTCTGATCGTACAACTGCTGAACAGAAAATTATACAAGAACAACATCTTGTCTTTTCTCATCACAAGGTGTGCTGCTTTTGTGCTGTTGTACTATTTCTCTTCAGACCACCATTTGTCTTTGTTGCTTTGAGAATTTTTTGATGTGAATAATATTTTTGGATTGACTGAGTTCACCTTTGTTTGCTAAGTCCCAAGATGACTGTCATTCTGTGCTAACACAACCCTCTGATGCATCTCTCTAAACATAAAAATTATATTAATGCAATATGAGAAAATCTAAAGATATGAAAAGGATCCTTATAATGTTTATTGATGACTAGGAAAAAGTATTTTCTAGAGTGCTGTAGTTTTCCTTCTTTATCAGACAGAAGAAAATTTCCCCCAGAAATAGTTACCCATAAAATGCTCTTTTCTCTACTGTGAAAAAAGAAGAGCAGCAGCAACAACAGCAACAGCACGGAGTCTTGAAAGCAATTAGTATAGGATATTCTCCAAATTGTGTTCTTGGTAGTAGAGTCCTCTTTTTCTTAATATCTTAGTGGCAAGGAAGTGAAAAAGGGTATTAAGATGAATAGTTCTAAGCATTATTTATTTTTTCTTGATTATCTCACACTTCCATGCTAAATATTTTGTACAATTATTAGATTAGAAATTATGTTTGACTAGCTATATGTCCAGCTAAAACAGTTCCCAATGGGTGACATAATTGCCTGAAAAAGGACATTTACATTAATCTAGAAAGTTGTTAGACATTCAGTTATCTGATAAACAGGGAACCTGGGAGAAGAAACTCTGGTATATCCTAATGAAAATTCTATCCTTATTTTTAGACTCTGGCTATTATGGGTACTACTGGTAAATTAATTGCCAAATACTCATATACTGTAGTTAGTCAGCAAATCATTGTTAAAATCTTTAATGTGTCTGGGAGGTCATATAATCTAAGGCAGCAATAGACAGAGCAATTAAGTTAATGAATCTTATTAAAGTTTTTCTTATTGGAAATTAAATGCCAAGTGCGTGAATGGAAACGTATGATGACAATTCAGAAACAAAACTTCATAAACAATTTGGCTGTGCCTACACTTGTAATTTCTAATACATTTCTCAATGTAGTTTTAATAGTATTAGAGTTGTTTGAGAAAATGTTCAAATAAAACTAAAAATTCAGACATACCTGCTGAAAGTTGGTGAAGACAGCAGTGAAAATATGTGTCTAAGAACTTGAAAAACTTTTATGCCTGAGGGTTTCAAGAGAAACAATTAAGATTTTTTTTAAATTTGGAGCTTCTCTATATGGAAAAAATATTTCTGAGCTTATAGTTTTCTAGTTTTCAGAGAAAAAAAAAGATGCTAAAGCCATTTGAAGTTGAAATAGAGCAACAAGTTTTGGTCCACTCTGTTTGAGAGACAGAAAAATTGAAGAGATTGTGAAGAGGGCCTTCAAGACAGCTGGAGAAATAGACATATGAGGAAAGTTAGTAAAAATTTGGACCATTAAGCGTAGAGAAGGGAAAGCTCAGGGAGATCTAATCACAGCCTTCCAATACCTGAAAAGTAGCTACAGTGAAGAAGGAGCTACTTTCTTCACAAAGATGCACAGGACAAGAGTCTTTGGGCCGAGGGAGATAATTCTGTCTGGATACATGAAATAAATTCTTCATGGTGAAAACAATGAAATATATGAATAAGTTACTCAGAAAACAGGTGGGATCTCCTGTTTCAGTGTCAAACCTTGACATCCCTCACTCAAAAAATTTATACTTGGCTTGCCAGGGCCACACATAACCTGATCTAAGACACTGCTTTCAACAAAAAAAGCAGACCAGGTACTCTCCTGGTGTTCTTAATGTCCTGGGCGGTTTTGTGATTCTGGGGCTCAAAGTAAAGCTCTGGCATAGAAGAGGAGGGTTGAAGAATCCTCTAGGGCCTTTAATGTATCAAGGCAGATATCAGATAATCAGCATTAATGAATTTTTAAAATGCTCAGAAACTTTTCCAGTCTGAATCACACAGGCCTTGCCTGAGGCACCAGTCCTGGAAAAAAAAAGATGCTATGTTTATCGGCAGCACAGTTTAAATGTAATTTTCTCTTGTCACATTGAGATAAAATAATTGCTTCCACATTCCCTGGTTGCAAAAGGTTCAGTAACACTTTTGCCTGGCTCATTTGTTTGGTTCTGTGCTAATTCTTTGGCAATGACAACAGGACCATATCCCAAATTTATACAGTATGTAAAGCATTTTTCCATCCAACAGAAAATATATCAAGGGTGTTTCATTAGTTGAATTAAAATTTTTTGTCTTTATTGCAATCATTGATCCAGGGTAATTGCATGAGAATTTGAGGCCCCAGTTATTCTGGATGTGGCTGGTTCCTTACTCAATTTAATCAACTCGGTGTAAATCTAAGTCTGGTGGGTTTAAAATATGTGTAATTTAAATCTAGTGTTTTCAGAGGGGCAATATATGTTATTTTGGGAGAAATAAGAATAAAAAAAAGAAGTTTAAGTTGAAAAATCATATCAAGAATTTTGCAGGGCTCTCTTCCTATTCATTTGTGTTTCACAGCATAAATATTTTGGAAAGGAGCTTTTGTTTTCCATGTCAAGATTTTCTTACAGTTTTGTCTTGTTGTTTGTTTGTTTTTTTTTCTCTCTTTACTATCCTTTCAACTTCTCATCTTTTATTCCAAATGAAAAAAAAGGAGAAAAAAAAGAAACAACAAAAAAAAGACAAAAACTCAGAAGCATTGAAAGTTTGGAAACCCATCTTATTTTCCTTGCTTTTATGTTTGAGGAAACAACTTTAAAAGAACCACATTAAGAAAAAAAGGATCAAGAAGGAATCTGTCCTGCTTAATACCTCTGTCAACAACCTAGATGGTGGCACAGAGACACACTTAGAAGTTTGCAGAGGACATCAAATTAGGGGGAGCAGGAGGAACAGTGGATATGCTCAAGGTCAGTGTTGTTCAGAGAAAACTCAGTAAGTCAGAGGCATGGGTCTGCAAAGACCTTATACAGTTCTACAAGGACAGATGTTAAGCTCTGCCCCTGGGGAGGAAGACCCCCTGGAAACTACAGACTGAGGTATGAAGGACTGGGGAGTAGCTCTGTGGAAAATCCTCTGGGATCCTGGTCTGCGCCAAGCAGGATATGAGCCAACAGTGTGCCCTGACAGCAAGGGCACCCAACAGCACTCTAGGCTGCATCAGCAACAGAACTGCCTGGAGATCGAGGAAAGTGACCATCCCTCTTTAGACCCCACCTGGAGTGCTGCCTTCAGATGGGTCTCCCAGTAGAGAAGAGACCTGGACAAACCAATGCAAGTCCAGGGGAACCCCCAGGATGGTCAGGGTGGGATCAGTGGCCTTGTGAGAAGGTGCCGGGGAGATGGGCTTGCTGCGGGCCCCAACAACCACCTGCCTCTACTCATGGAGAGGCTGCTGAGACCAAGTATTCCTGCTTTTCTCTGGAGGATGAAGGGCAGTGGGCAGGAAGCACAGGAGGTTCAAGCTGGTCCAAGTGATCAAGAAGTGAAGCAGGTGGTCCAGGGAAGTTGTGCACTTTCTGTCCTTGGAGGTCTTTCAAGAAAAAGCCATGAGCAGCCTGATCTGACCTCATACATAATGATACTTTGAACATGAGCTTGGACTAGAGACCTCCTGAAGTCTTTCAATCTCACAGAATCACAGAATTCTAGGGTTGGAAGGGACCTCGAAGGATCATCTAGTCCNTTGTGCACTTTCTGTCCTTGGAGGTCTTTCAAGAAAAAGCCATGAGCAGCCTGATCTGACCTCATACATAATGATACTTTGAACATGAGCTTGGACTAGAGACCTCCTGAGGTCTCTTTCAATCTGAGATATTCTGTTATATTATAATATGCAAAAAAAAAAGGGTACCACATTAAAAGTGAAAAAGAGAAAGAGCAGTGAGTTTAAAACATATTTATGTGCATGTATGCCCCCACCCCACAAAGTAAATAGAAATTAATTTCTGCTTTAAAATTTAAAGAAATTAAACAAAGCTTAATATTCTAATAAAAATGGAGCAAAATTTTCCATCACAATATTGTGTTTTAAATTAANGTTTGCATCCATTGCCCCTTGTCCTATCATTGGTCGAGATATTCGACCAATCTGAGATATTCTGTTATATGCAAAAAAAAAGGTACCACATTAAAAGTGAAGAGAAGAGAAAGAGCAGTGAGTTTAAAACATATTTATGTGCATGTATGCCCCCACCCCACAAAGTAAATAGAAATTAATTTCTGCTTTAAAATTTAAAGAAATTAAACAAAGCTTAATATTCTAATAAAAATGGAGCAAAATTTTCCATCACAATATTGTGTTTTAAATTAAAACAACTCCTGGAACAAAAAATATTTCAGTTCAGTTCTGGTTTCTAAGTGCTTACTAAAACCATTGAAGATCTTACTGGACTTTTGTCTTGTAGTTAGACTAATCATACGCTGTTGCCCAATCATGAATAATCTAGGACAGGATCATACCCTTACAAGTTGGTGCCTCTGCACGTTCTGCCTGTGAACCAGATTATCCTTTTCCTAAAACTGCAAGTGGCTTCTTTGAGCATTTTTACTGCAACACATGTATTTACACCAAATGAAATCCTGTACTTCTGAATCTTTTTTGCAAGCAGATGTATTTGTNGCTGACCAGTGGAAACTGATAGCATTTAAGATGATTTCATTGATTTCATAGATTTTTTATTGCTGGAAAACATAACCAAACAAACAAATAAATAAAGGGTGAAGAAAATGTTGTCATTTTTGAGTGATAAGCCATCCAGTTCATTCCACTGATAACAACAACAACAATAACAATAATATATGAAATGAGTGATGTACAATGCAATTGCTCACCACCCACTGACCGATGCCCAGCCCATCCCCAAGCAGCGATCGCGTCCCCCTGGCCAACTCCCCCTAGTTTATACACTGAACATGATGTCATGTGATATGGAATATCCCTTTGCCCATTTTGGGTCAGCTGTCTTGTATACGCTCCCTCCAGCTTCTTGTGCATCTCCTCACCTGGCAGAGCATGGGCAGCTGAAAAGTCCTTGATTTATTATAAGCACTACTTAGCAACAACTAAAATATCAGTATGTTGTCAGCACTGTTCTCATACTAAATCCAAAACACAACACTACACCAGTTGTTAGGAAGAAAATTAACTCTATCCCAGATGAAACCAGGACAACTTCCAAGAAAATCTGGGGAAAACACATTTTGTGACTGGCTCTCCAGTTAGTTTTACCCGGTAGCCAAAACAAAATCCTGCAGGATGAGCAGCAATACTTAGCTGCAACCTGGCCAGTATGGGTTGCACGAGAAGGCGGCACCAGGGCAGCCCAGACTCCCAAAGGGGCTGCAAAGACCTTTGTGAAGCCCTGAATGCCTGAGCTGTGATTGAAACCTGTGCTGGTTTTGTTTCATCCCTAATAGTTTTGTGCCAGCTGGATTACAGTTATTTAAATAAGCAATGCAAGTAATTCAAGTTATATACCTGATTTGCCACTCTTTTTCTGCATTCAGGACAGACGTACCCGGGACAATTTCACTGCAGAAAGGATGCCAAATGCAGCTGCAGGATTTCTACTGCTCAGTGGGCCCTTTAGGTTGCTGGTAGGATAGTCACATTAACCTGCCATGTCACTTTGTTTCTAATCTTAGTGGTAACTCTGGCGTCACATTAAAATCACTTCTGAAAATCCTTGTGGTTGTCTCCATATCAAGAACTGAGCAGTGAAGCGGGTATCACACTTGACTGGAAGGCGTAGATTTTTTAAAAACTTCTACAGGTCTTCAAAGTACAGTGTAATGACTCACCAATTTCTTTCTAGCACACATCAAGCACCATCTAAAACTCATTTCCATGTACATTGCCAAAGTGAGAGGCTTTCCATCACTTTTCTAAGAGAACATTCCACTGTCTTAAGGTCTTATTATTAAGAAGATTGTTTTCTTCATGTTTAGCTTGAATTTGACACTGCATTTTACCCTTAAATCCTACTTCTATTTGCTCCATCTAATTTATTCCCAAGATATGATTGTCCTTTTCCTTTGGATTTTCAGGGATGTAGGAGGTATAACTTGAGGTCTAATACATTTACCCGTAGGATTTTCTAATCTAACTAGAATCAGGCCCACCTTGTGAGCCTTATTCCAGTTTAAGATGTACCATGATGTCTTAGATTTGATATGATAGGGAGGCCATTCTTCTCAAGCTCATGTCTGCTTCATTCTATAAGCTGCCCTGTTAATAACAATGGGTAAGTCTCCATTGCTAAAGTAAAAGATAGACCTAGTNTAAGCCATCCAGTTCATTCCACTGTAGAGTACATTAGGCATTGGAAAGTTAGACAGATGGCATTGAAATGTTGTCTTTATGATTACTTCTCACAACTTTTTTTAGATATTTCAAGATTATTTTTTTAATGGAGTATGATTTTTATGGAAACCTCCCTTACTGAGTCATTTGCAAGCAAATTATTTCATTTTTATGAGAAGTGTGGTTCTCCCAGGACAATTACCTGAACATGTGATATTGCTTTCAGTTTATGCAAGGATTTCAAACATACTTCTATAGACATATGAGCTCCTTCTTCTCTTCTTTCATATGAAAATGTCTTCCAAGCATATCTCCTATTTTAAGTCATTTGCAAACAAGACTCTTCTAAAATCACTACTTACGGTCAAAAGACAGAAAATGGAAAAATGAATTTCCCAGTGGAATTCTTTAGATGTATGATTTTGTATTTTTACAATTTATCGTACAAACCCTTGGCATAAAATTTCACAGCATGATATGGAATGGCAGTGGATTTCATTTATTAGGGGCCAATTTGGATTGACTGAAGATGTCCTAAGACTTCTTGGAAAAGGGCCCTGTGGGGTCACTTACAGGCACCTGTGGTGGGTCCCCACTTGCTGTTCTTACCCCATGGGGAGCAGCCACTTCCTGGGGCAGGACCCTCATGGCACCGAGCAGGGAGGCTGCTTTCTCTGGCCTGGGCAGTGGCTGTGGTGCCTTAGGGTGACTTCTGGCACTGCCAAATAAGATTTCAATCCTGTCCTTTCTACTGCAAGGTCTCTCCATCTGGTTATGAATTTTCATGCTTCTTTTGATACAACTCCCAGTGACTCCTTCTTTGTATCAAAAGACTCTTAATTCCCCCACTACTATTTAATCCAGCTGACAATCATTTTCTACTTCCACATGATCAGTTTTGGGTGAATGTTCTATAAAACAGGTTTCTGTATTCAGTATATACACACATATGTGCGCACACATGCACACACACATCCCCACTGCTCACACTCACGTTCTCACCAGAACAAGTCATTTGCCAAAAGTGGGATGTGCAGGCACACACACACATGATCACTTCTCTGTGCTGAGGTTATCAGGATGGGAACTTGTGGCACTTGGCATTTAGTGACCAAGTAGCTAAACTTGTGAAATAGCTAAAATATTTCATTTTAAATCAGAATTTTCATCTCTTCTTCCCAGGAAGAAAAGAATCTTTTTTACCTCCACTTATTTCTCTCCTTTACACCAAGGTCACCCAAAATTTCATCAAAATGGCTAGAAAAATATTGATTTTCTTCACTTTTGTTGTGGTTTAATCCCAGCCAGCAACTAAGCATCATGCAGTCACTTGCTTACTCTTCTCCGCCCCTGCTGGGCTGGGGAGGAGAATCAAAAAAAAAGTAAAACTCCTGGGTTGAGACAAAGACAGTTTAATAGGACTGTAAAGGAAGAGATAACAACAACAACAACAATAACAATAATATATGAAATGAGTGATGTACAATGCAATTGCTCACCACCCACTGACTGATGCCCAGCCCATCCCCAAGCAGCGATCGCGTCCCCCTGGCCAACTCCCCCTAGTTTATACACTGAACATGATGTCATGTGATATGGAATATCCCTTTGCCCATTTTGGGTCAGCTGTCTTGTATACGCTCCCTCCAGTTTCTTGTGCATCTCCTCACCTGGCAGAGCATGGGCAGCTGAAAAGTCCTCGATTTATTATAAGCACTACTTAGCAACAACTAAAATATCAGTATGTTGTCAGCACTGTTCTCATACTAAATCCAAAACACAACACTACACCAGTTGTTAGGAAGAAAATTAACTCTATCCCAGA
>VZRW01001064.1:185588-197346 GCA_013398125.1 Aegotheles bennettii | reverse complement strand
CCATTACCCCTTGTTCTGTCACTACAGGCCTTTGTAAAAAGTCCCTCTCTGCAACTTTCTTATAGGCCCTTTTTATATATTGACCCTTTTTATATTTTATATATAAATATATTATATGCATAATATATTTATATCTTTTGTATATATCACAGTAAGGTGTCCCTGAAGCCTTCAATGCTCCAGGCTGAACAACCTCAGCTGTCTCAGCCTTTCTTCACAGGAGAAGTATTCCAGCCTTATGGTCATTTTTACGGCTTTCCTCTAGATTCCAACAGGTTCACGACTTTTTTGTGTTGGGAGCTCCAGAGCTGGGTGAAGTACTCCAGGTGGGGTCTCACAAGAGCAGAGGAGGCAAATCACCTCTCTTGACCTGTTGGTCCTGCTTCTTTTTACAGAGACCAGGATATGATTTGCTTTCTAGGCTGCAAGCATGCTCTTCTGGCTCATATAAAATTTTTCATCCACCAATATCTCCCAAGTCCTCTGCAGGAGCGCTCCCCCGGTCTGTACTGATATTGCAGATTGCTCTGATACAGAAGCAGGATCTTGCACTGGGCCTTGTTGAACTTCATGAGGTCCACATGGGCCCACACCTCAAGTCTGTCATCTTTTTTGACACTCTCTTTTACACTTCTCATATTTTCTAGGGTAGAAGGGAGTTTAACTGAGATATAGGAAGAAGATTGTTGGAGTCAATTCTGTGTATTAAAAGCCATTGCACTTGAAGTATGGAGCCTGAGACTGAAATGGAGGAAAAGCACCAAGAATGCAGGGCACAAATAGTGGTGTCCTGCTAACAGACCTTGACTGTACATCCAAATCTGCTTTTACATTTACAGTGGCTAAGGAAGAAAGGAATGACTTCATTAAATAATGTGTGCTGATTGAAGTGGAAGATACACAGCTACTTACTGTGTTTTCCTTTAGTAAATAACTATTCTCTGGAAATCACATTTTTCATTCATTTTCATCACTGTAGCCAGATTCCAAACATATTTCATTTCCTGAGGCTTAAATCTCATAATATTTTGATGTTTATAAATGTATTAATAGAAGTTTACTAAATTTTGGAGCCAGCATTCCCCACAAGAGTAAATGGTTCCTCACTATAAATATCACAAGAATATCAAACTCAGTGCCCCAATGAGCAAAACACTAACGTACAAATAAGATTTGTCCAGATGCTGCCAAATCTGAAGCCACAGGGAACTGGTTGAAATACCAGCTGATGTTTTCTGCACCTTCTAATTGCCATATATACTATCAAATACTGTGTTGTTTCATTTTGTCTGAAAGATCTGTAGTAGGTACCTTTATTCTCAGGGGGGATCAGGATGCTTCTAGATTTTCCTTGAACACAGCTGGGTTCTGCAATAGACTGTGTCCCCCACCACACTTGGTTTAGCACTAGGCTTCCATCCACTACAATATTTCTATAACTTCACCAAACATGCAAGATGCTCTAGACATGGATGTTTTGACTTTTCCACTTTGCTGGACCTGGGAACTGGGGACAGTGGGATGGTAAAGGCAGAATCCAAGGACTGGCTCATGAAGATGGATCCTTGTGACCTTGCAGAGTTCCATAGCTGTCACACTCGCCCCATAACCAGGAAGGTCTTCAGCATCCTGGCAGTGCATCACCAGCAGGTAGAGGGAGGTGATCCTTCTCTTCTGCTCAGCCCTGCTGAGTTCTGCATTCACAGGTGGGCTCCCCAGTATGAGACATATACATACTGGAGTGAGACCTGCAAAGGCCACAAAGATGACGCAGGGACTGGAGCATCTGTCATATGAGGAGAGGATGAGAGAACTGGGGCTGTTCAGCTTGAAGAAGAAAAGGCTTAAACAGATTTCTCCATTTGCATAAATACACGATGAGAAAAGTAAAGGCAGCAGAACTGGGCTCCTCTCAGAGGCAACCAACAGACACAAACACAGGAAATTTCACATAAGAAAAATACATTTTTACTTAAAGGCTCATCAAAAACTGGAAGAAGTTGACCAAGGAGATTGTGGAGTCTCCATCCTTAGAGATATTCAAAACCTAATGAATATAGTCCTGAACAACCTGCTTTCACTGACCCTGCTCTGAGCAGGTGGTTGGACTAGATGATCTCCAGAGGTGTTTTCCTGCCTTAGCTGTTCTAGGAGTTATTAAAGCATTTCTATAAAATATGAGCAAAAACCTTAGGTAATATAAATAGATACTGTTCTATGAAATTGAATGCCTCCATGTCATTTTATATACAAGAATTATTTTCTGTTAGGAAAACATTTGGTAAATACTTATGTAAGCAAGATTTTGAAATAGATTATTATTGTGTGCATTGTTCTGGAGAAACACACAACCTTTCCTCAGAATTTCTGTTTCTACTTTCCAGTCCAACAGACACACTGAGAAGAGTTTTTCCTGTTTTAAATAATTAATGCCCTTCGATAGAGTACAAGCACAAAAAAAGTTTAAAATTACAACCTACAGTAAAATTTGATTACTCAATTAACAATGTTACAAAATTTTGAACAAAAAAAGCTACATCTACAAAATTCTTTACTTTTTGTACAGACATATATAGGATTTTATACCATCCATGTGCATGAAACCTCATACACTTACAGTTATTAGATTTTCTAAGGTTATTTAATTACCTCTATATACCTTTGTATGTTCTTTTTGATTTTTCTTGTGGCTAATATCCATAAAAACTCTTAAGAATCCTATTTTTCCATATGAAAGAAAGTGTAACTGTGTCAATCCCATCCAGCTTTATACAAAGAAGTAAACTTTCATATCATACTAGCACAGCCAGATTAGAGCTCTAAATTGGTGGACTATAGCCCAATCACTAAATCCGTATGGTAAAACAATAACGTGTTGCACATGCTGCTGTTTCATTGCTTCTCTTGCTTCTCTCCTATTCACGTTAATTTGATCAAAATATAAAAGCTACTTTCTTAGCACTAACAAAGAAAGCGAAAAAGCCAAAAAAAATTACGGTGTAGATAATTATGTGATACTAGAGGTTAATCCACTTGACTTGATCTCACCTTGAATATAAATAGGGAATATAGAAAATGCAATTTACATATTTTTTTCAGAAAAGAAATAAACAGCAGATGTGACACTTAATATGTATAAAGTAATTACAATTTTACAGGAAAGACAGTCAAAAGTGACTGAAGAGATAGCTGTGTTTAGGGCCCATAGACATATTTCCCATAGCACTCCTTTCTGTTCTTCTGTACATTGCATGTTTTTCATCTACTAATCTCCTCCATTGCAAGATTGTAACTTCTGTTGTGATAACCTGTTTAACAGAAAACTTCTGAGGATCTGCTTATTTGACAAGAAGTTACTAGGAATTTACCCCAGATGTGCTTTAATTTTAACAGTAAATGCCTTCAACTTAATCAAGGACAAATTTTTCTGAGAATGGGTCTATAGAGGTGGTCTCCTGAACACCCTTCAGTGTTGCTTAGATTTTCCACTGTTACTGTTAGAGGTCTAACTGTGGGACATGAATATACAGGTGTACATGGCTTGCCAAGAACTTTCACAGAGGTCACACAGCTTTCAATAAGGAAAACTTGGAAAGGTGGTATAAGAGTAGAATCATGTCATGTCTTATGCTGAGTCACTAAGACTCAGACACAAAAGGCAGCTCAACACTGTTGAGAAGTTAGTAGATCCAGACACACAGCATGAAAATTAATGAATATGGGTTTAACATTTTCACCGACTCTTTCATGAATGTGTATAGCTTTTCCCCTTAGTAAGAGAGAAATATGTTATGTGACATAGGAAAGTATGCAGAGTGTCCTAGGAAGTGTCAGCTAGTTCAGCAGTCTCATGTAACCCCTGTGGAGAAATGATGGCCTCTCTCCCTGTCTCCCTCTCTCATTTCCTTTGTGCTCACTATCAAAAGGAACTGTATTGCTGCATCAAATATGAAAGAGTAATTTTAAAAGAATGATTCCCCCACACGTAAGATGAAGGACTAGATGACCTAGCAAAGGCTTCTTATTTCTCTTCCAGGAGGGAAAAGATATAAAGACATCTTCTCCTGCTTTGTATTTAAAAAATCACCAAAAGTATTGATCAATGTTGAATATATTTATTTAATGTGTTTTACTGTTTTTTTCCCAGATTTTATATATGTGGGAGTATCCAGACGCATACTACTTGTTTGTCTCTAGTCATGAACACAGGTGATACACTTTTATTATTTCAACCTGCTGTTTTCTGGTTTTCTTTTGCTGTTTAGCAATTTGATTTCTTATAGTGGAATGACAGAAGAATAACAGAAATTAAAACAAGTGGTGTAATGCTGCACATTTTCCCTACTCTTTAACAATGCATTCCTATCTTGAAGGTTTAGGGAAGATGAGGAATTATGCATGATAAATATCTCATGTGTGTTCATATTAACTGTGCTCTGTGAATCCACCTCTGATGCTGCAGCTTCAATATTGTACACAGAAGGATTCGGCTTCCTGCAACCAATATTGAGCTTATCATATTTTTTTAAAAAATGAGATTGTATGCATATGCCTGCTTTTCTAACCCGTACACCAGAGGGTTAGGCTAGCTCCATATATTCCTTGAGAATTAACTTCTCTCACTCTCTCTCTCTCTTCCTGCCAAAACATCTGCTCTTGATTTCTATCTGTTAGCTGGCAAAAGGAAGCTGAAATACCTCTGTGACACTTATTCACAGACACACAGTTTGTATGATCCATCTGTAAAAAGTACCATGTGTCATCTGCTTTCCACTGAGGACCTAGGACTAGATTTGCAAAACTATGTAGGTAACTAGCTAACACTGTAATTAACCAATGTTTGGCTTACAAATAACTGCTCCAAATCTCTTTAGATTATACTTGATTGCTATTTAGATTTGTACTGAAATTGCTGTGTAACTATTGTAGGATTTTGATTTCTTCAAATTAAAGAAGAAAAGAGCAAGAGATGCAGAAAGGGGGAATGCCATTATCTGATAAGAAGTGACACTCATGAGAATGAAAACCTGTTGATGGTCATGGAGCATACGTTATTCTGAAATTAATGTTTTTCAAAAGCAAAGCTTAAGTTCTAATATTTGTTTTGACTAATGTTAAAGTCCAGAAAGTTTTTCATATGAACTTAATTTTCTTGGCAACAAGCTTTGTTAAACTTTCCATAGGCTCATGGTCACAGGATACAGTGAATGCAAAACTTTGTGAAGCTCACTGCATTGTGGGTAAGGACAATAATCTACAAAAACCCCACAATGAACAGGATCTTTCCTACGTAGTCTCATTGAATGAGATACAATTCTTGTTTTAAGAGCCTGAACTGGGTTTAAAAATTGTGTGTGATAAGTAAGTCTGAGATGCAGAAATTGAGAGAGTTAAAGGATGCATGTGTGAAGACTAGAGTAAAGAAGGTAGAATAATGTATGGAAGGAAAATGTCCTTGGAGTGGATGATGCTGAAACAGTTTACCCCGGTAAGAAGACTGCATGGCTGATCAATACTGGAGTCTGTTCTGTCTGGTGTGTTAGTATAAATCTATAATAAAAGCAGCAATATGTTGTCCTAGGTGATGTTATCTCTGAAATAAATATTAAACTGTCTTCCAACTTAGGTGTAGGTCATTATTCCACTCAAAAAAGGTTGCACTGAAGTCAATTTTCAGTGGACAGAGAAATTATAATTTTACTCCCTGACTCATACTATGGGAAAGGGTGGTGAGTGGCACAAATATTGATAACAATAAACACAGTACTGAACACTGACTGAACTTCAGTCAACTAATTTCCTTACAAAGTTCCTAATACTTTAAAATTACATAGCAAAAATAAAACAATAATAAAAGTGACTGTTTATAGTTTAAACTGAATTAATCTGGACTAAGTACTTGATCTTCAGTTGTTGTACATTCTTGATTTTATGTTAGTTGAAAATCTAGGTGTATTAAACATCCATGTCTGAATTTTAATTTTTTGATTCTTAGTTTCTTTGATTGAATGATGACAATAGTGGATATTGTTGTTATATCGAAAATGTAAAAGAGAAAGAACTGCTTAAAACAAGCCTCTCAAAAATTGGTATCTGCTGTGTAATAAAAGTAAAAATTGCCACAATAAAAACCACTTTCTAATTACAATCTATTTTCAATGACTCATTAATAAATACTGTCAGAGTTTTGATTTATGCATACTAACATTCAGAATCAGTTATATTGCTCTGATTTATGTATGGTGCATATAAAACTGATTTTAAAATTTTAAAATTTAGAGTACTGATCTAGTATGAGAGTATATAAATCTTACTGTTAAACTTCCAGTTTAGTTTCCTGATTTATATGCACAAGATTTCATGCTATGTATGGATCATAACTTTAAAATTCTAATTTAATACTGTAGTTACTGTAAGAAGCATTAGTATAATAAAATACACAATAGTTAAGAGGCTAGGATGAAAGTAATCAATGATTCCTGAACACTGCACCTCTGGCCCAAATTTAGCTGGTGTAAATCAAAATAACTTCTGCACTTCAGGAACTTTCTCTGGCTCACAGCATTTTTGAATCTTATTATTTAGTCATAATATGCAAATATAATTAGAAGCATCACATTTGAAATGGTTTGATGAAAGAAGATGTTATACCATAGAAATGCTTTTCTTTTTGATCTCAACTCTTTATGATCTTCATTTCCTAGTCATCAAGGAAAATATATAAAGCAGAGAGGTACTGTTACAGATGCTCTCATGAATGTTTTGGTACATTAGCATACACTTCATTTCAGATAAATGAGATATTTTGATATTCATCAACTTTTTAAAAAAAACAACTTAATACAATTCTAGGTCATAATTCACTGTTATGTCCAATTTGCCCATGAGTTCAACTACTATATTGTTAACCTTTTCTATGTAATACAATACAGTATAAAATAATAAACTATCACATTTTGTATTAAATAGACAATATGAGTTAGTCAAAAAAACAAACATGAAATCATCCTTCTATGCAAGAAGAGATATTAAAAGAGTTCAGTCTGAAACAGTGACAAGAATTATTTCCCAGAAAGCAACTACTTCCTTTTACAAATCTATTTCACAGTCTGAGAACACAAATAGCTGAGTGCGTGATGAACAGCTGTGAGGACCCCCAGGCTAGAAGGACTCTCCTCTCTCTAACAATAATGTGTTCAGAGATGGATGCCGAAGCAAAGTATCTCCCATTCCCAAACAACTATATCTTACATAAAATGGTCAAGGAAATTAAACTGTATTCCTGATCATAAAAGGTCATATAATCTCAATTTACTCCTACTTTTCATGTATACTATGTCTAGAGTACTTTCTGTCTCTAAAAATCAATTTTACATGACAAAATTTCCACATGCATATAATCAGTTTCTTTATAACTGAAAATATTTTTCTTTATTCAAAACAGGGAGCTGACCATACTCAAAAAGAAAGAAAGAGCATAGTGTTTCTCTGCATACCACTGAACAGAATCACAGAATAATGGGGAAAATGTGTTTCAACAAATTAACACTTCAGAGACAAGCAAAGCTTGTGATTCTCTCAGTTAAATTCTATAGTTTAATTGCAAAAAAATGGTGGCAACAAAATGCTCTTTAACTCCTATTTTCCATTAAACTGTATTTTGTGCTAAGGATCTTCTTCCTGATACCATGAAAACTTCCTAGATATTTATACATTCTTATATCTTCTCTGGCAGCTGAATTGCTTTGTTTCTAACTCCTGGGACAGATCATGTGGCAGGGATATCCCTATATTCTTATGTTCCTTGCTGCACAAATATGTGCTTCTGCTGTAGGAGTTGCAGGACCAAGCATGACAGTTCCTCTCCTTCTTTATGACTGTAAGTGACAAAAAATCTATATCAAACATTCACTGCTGTGACTGCAGATGTAGAACACTTTCAGCTGGAAGAGTCTGACCTCATGAAGTATTTATTGTCTGTTAAACTAAACTTGAAGTCCTGGCAAAAATATTTTTGGAGCCAAAAAGAAAGTAGCCCCAAAATGTGTGTGTTTGTCTCATGCAGTTTTAGCTATCAAGGATAATTATAACAAACTACAGTATGGTAACAAATCTTTGTTGTAAACAGCCCATCAGAGATGTGAAAAATGGTCATTATTAAGTGTGCATCTGTGATTAAAAATATAACAGGGGGAGGGTAGTGATATGCCAACATCCTTGCATATTTCCATTAAGGAGTCTTTTAATCCTCTTCTTTATAGATTTGAATGTCTCCTGTATCAAATTCAGAATTTCATGCAACTACGGAAACATAAAAGTGGTAGCCACCAATTGTACAGTAATAATTCTTTGCTTAGAGGCTCGGTTAACAGCACCTCACAAGAGCCATTTCTTGCAGTCCTTTCAGGCACTTTCATGTGTGATTTCAGGACCAGTAGTTTTGCTGTCATCAAAAATCTTAATTAAATGGGCAAAAAACCCCAAATCAAAACAGGTGACTGTAAGTACATGGATTTAAAACTGTTCCTTTCTAACCACTAGATGATAATAAAAATATTGACATGAGCAGAGAAAACAATTTCTGCAAAATGTATATTCATAATATAGAAGTAGAATCTTCCACTAAAGAGTGTAAAAATCCTACACTGCCAATGTTTTGTAGATTTCGTCTTGCATAAATGCACACACACAAATGCTATCAGAGACCTAAGGCCAGAAGACCTAGTGATTCCTGGGAGGGTTAGTTTTAAAAAGCCATATATATATATATATGATATATATTAGATATTATTTTTCTGTTTGCAGCAATTTGTTTTCTTCCTTCTTAGAGAAAGCAGTAATATGAGGACTGGGAGCCTGACAATGGGGATCAACCAGGTTGCTTCCCAGGGGAAATGATCCTCTTTGTCTTTATGTTATATTTACTTTTCCTTTTTGCTGGAGACAGTAGTAGGAGGGAGTAGAGAGCAGGGAGCTGGGAGCCCTATGGCGGGCTCAGCAGTGTGTGGAGCTGCCTGTGTGAGCCAGGGATGCCCTCGTGCTCCTCGTGGCTCTTTCTGGGGAGAGTTAGGAGCCCTGGGAACTCTGTCCTGCTGGGGGGTTTCTGCCTTGCACATTGCAGGGGTCTGTGATATCACAGAGGACAGGTCCATAGGGGTGATACCAGAGGTGCCTGTCCCCAGAGCTGCCGCTGCACTATGGCTCATGCAGCGGGGAGTGCGGCAGGTGGAGGCAAGGCCCAGGGCACCTAGGGCGAGGGCTGGGACAGAAGCACAAGGCTTGGGAGCATTTCTGAGGCTGGGGCAAGGGCGCAGCTGTTGTGGGGAGTTCCTTGAGCAGGGCGGGTACTGCCCTCAGCAGCTGGATGTAGGGGTGCCCAGGACTGCCAGCCACAGCCAATGCCTGGGGCCCTGCAGTGCCCAGGGCCACTGCTATGGCCATGTGCCCCCAGCCCTGAAGCACTCACCAAAGTTCCCCTTGCTGCCTCCAAGCTCCCTCACTCTGTCTCCCACCCAACCTCAGGCCCCTGTGTCTCCTGTCCCTGATGCTCCAGCCACCATCTCCCTGCCACCCAGCCCTGATAAGTCCCTTCTCTCCCTCCACACCCAGGCCATCGCTGTGGGCATCACATACATCCTGACCATCCTGAGCATCTTCCAAATGGTGCTGAAGGTGGGTGACAGGCCAGATGTGGCCACGCAAGACCTCCTGTGGCAGTATGAGGAGCAGCAGAGTCAGGAGATGACTTGGCTGCCGGAGGAGATGGAGGAGAGGAGCCAGGAGCAGGACAGGCTCCTCCAGGTAGGCATGGTCCTCTCTGCCTGCCAGCACTGGTGGCTTTAGGCCTCTGCTGAAGCCCTGCTCATGCTCTTCGGGCTTTGTTTTTCCTTGACTTTGTTTGGCTTGGGTTTAGTGCATATTGATACTTCATCATGCTTCACAGAGCATGCCTACAAGAGCATTTTGTACAGTTAATTATCACCTGATCTGCATCTGGTGTATCTATAGTGTTGGTGGACAAGCTGAGTTGCAGGCTAGGTGCTGCTTTCATCTCGATCAAACTCCAGAATTTATTCACAGTAATTCAAGCAGGATGATTTTACACAATTTGTGCTCATCTGGCTTGTGTCTATCTTTAGCGTATTTTATGGATGTATCCTTAGAGAGTTATATTTAAAACTATTACAATTTGAATCAGACATCAGTTTCAGAAGAAAACTACATTTGATCATTCCTATTTCTAGTGCAATACTGAACATAATTATACTTGATTTTTAATGAAGTTTTCCTTATTAAGGCTTTAATTTTCCTCTTGTTCTGCCTTATGTGGAATACAAATGATAGCCTAGCTCTGTACTGTTTAATACTAGCTATGTATGAGGAAATATCTGAATACTTTATAAAGTAAATCGTTTTTTTTGTTAGAGAAATCATCTTATTTTTTGAGCTATGGAACCTACTGTTAATATTTTAGTAAAATATTCTAATATGCAAACATAAATGTTGTCTTTTTAAACACTGAGCAACTTAATAATTTCATTAATTATTCATATTTTATTTCAGTACACTTATATGTAAAAAAAGCAAGTGCACAGATTAAAAAAAAGACATCCATACATTTTTTAACAAGGAGACTGATATTCAGTTTAATACACCTGTGAAAAGAATGATTCTGGGTTTTTTTGTTGGTGGTTTGTTGTCTGTTTGGGTTTTTTCCTTCTAAAAATCACACATTGGCTGAAAGATTTTATGAACTGAAGACACATGCCAGATATGTATTTTGACCTCGAGGATTTACCACTCATATTTTAATCTATTTGAAGAGTTTACTTTTGCAGGGGAAAAAAGGTCAGTTCCAACAATCTCTATTTAATTTGAACAGAAAGTCAGTGAAGCTTAAAAAATACCGCTTCTACTACTGACAAATGCTCAGTTTATTCACGTTCTTTACCAGTCGTAGAAATCCTGTACAATTTTATTCCAGAAAGCCATTACCTACTGAGCCTAAGTAAACAGAATAAAATCAGATAAAAGGAATTGCAACAGAAATTCAGAACAGAAGAAAATGTGTCACTGTGTTGCATTTGTGACATTCAATCATTTCTTCTTTTGTCAGAATTGGTCATGAGTAATATTCACCAAAGTTGCAGATGGTTATATACTATTTATTTGATATCAACACACATCTATGGACAAATAGCTCAAGAGGACACTCTTATAATACTTAACTACATAGCACTTAAAATTTGTGTTAGAGAACTGTATCAAGGAATCATTGAGATATCTGGATGGAGCTGGCACTTGCCCAATTTGTTCCTGGAAGTTTCTTAGAGAAAGAAATTCTATGGGCTTCCTTGGACTGTATATTAAAGCGCTTAACTATTTTTACTCTTAGAAAAAATTTGTTATGATATATTCAAAATCTTCCTTGTTGTAGGTCTGGCTGCTACTGCTTATCCCATTCAGAAGGGTTAATGGCCAGTAATTTCTTTCTTTCATCTTTGTATCTGCTGTTATCATATTGATGTTCCATCTCCTCTTCTCCAGACTAAGCAACAACAGTTCCTTTCTTCAGAGATCATAGTTTTTAGATCCTGCAGCAAGTAGACCACTCTGAATCGTTAGTAGTTTCCCAACTTTGCAACTATTTTTCATAGAATCATAGAATCATTATGGTTGGAAGGGACCTCCAGGGTCATCAAGTACAACCCATCATATTCCTAACCATTAGACCATGGCCTCAAGTGCCTCATCGACC